>JAQGAZ010000892.1:0-41783 GCA_034692225.1 Polydesmus complanatus
GAAGGGGGGAGGGAGACGTTGCAAACAGGCAAAAATCAGACAAAACAGGAGCGAAAAGAAACACGTCCGTCTTGTACTTAAGTCTTGACTTAAAATTTGTATGGCGAATGTCTGCCGTTATTAAGATGGACATCGTAATTGATTTCAGTTCATTATACCCTTCAATTCGCAATAGTAATAATAATAATTATCGATGGTAAACCGCCAACGTTTAATTTTTAAACGTGTAATTAATTTTCAGGGATTTGGACAATAATTCCAACCTATTTTTTAGACACCCTTTGTGCTTTTAGTACGCCATTTAGCGAGTTCGTGGTGCACAATGTGCGAGCGAGATGTAGGAAATCAGTCTGTCAAGTCATATTTTGACTTAATCAGCAGCACATTGTTAACTTTTTTTTTTTTGCTCGCGGTATTAAAAAAAAAAAAATAAGCAAAATAGAAGGAAGGATATTTGACCGGCAATTGGTTTCTCTTATGAACAGCTATTATTCTATTAGTTCATGTAGTGCAGGTTTTTAACTAAATCTGCCGTACCCGATCCATTTTAGTGCACCTATCAATGCGATGTAACGTGTACGCTGAGGTTTTTATTTCCCCATTTTTTTTTTTTCCTAGATTTTTTTTTTTTACGAAAGAGAGTATTGTTACGAAACCTATTATGTGGCGAGAATTTTTTCTCTCTTATTATTTATTTTTTTAATCATTCGTAGTTTTGTTTACAGTCAACAACATCGCCCATGATTCGCTGTCTAATATTAATACTCGTATAAAAAATGCAGAGAACTTGACACAAACACACACAGGTGCTACTCTCTTAATAATCTTTGTTTTGTGGCGTGCACTTGAGGCGGGTGGGCTTCGATTACATTCACTTAATCTCGTGTACATTAAACCGAAGTACGTATACGGTAGAGCGATAGTGGTGTTTATTCATTTTTATTTATGCTTTAGATTTGAACAGGAGGGAGTAGGGGATGAAAGGAAAAGAGGAGGAGGGGGTGGAGAGTGTGAATAGAAATGGGTGGGTTTTGTTGATTATTGTCGCTCTATTTTAGAATGCCTCCCCCTTCCCTTTATTCACTTTGGGTTACTGTATTTTGGTACATGTATACTGTACTGTGGTATAGGAAGAGAGTCGTGTGAAGTTGCTGTTAGGAATCGATAGGGGTTATTAATGATAGATGGGGATGCTCTTCAATCGCGGCTCTAACCCTTTCAATTTAAATTGCGCTTGAGAATTATTGAGAAGTACAGTATTAGAAGGCTTTTTCTTCATTGATCATAGTCTCGGATAATGTGCAATAAGACAAGTGGGCTTTTTCTTAGATTCTTAGAACGTGCGTTGCTTATGGAGAAAATACACGAACTCAAGTCTTCATTTTTCTCAACTCTCTCACGATGAATCGTCATAAAAAAAAATGCAAAGAAAAGGGCAAAAACCTTTGTTAATAGTTTGAGAAAGTTTTATGGTTATCGAGGGAGAAAGCTTTTTTTTTTCTTTTTTAAATTTGAAGTTTTTATCGATTATTGTTATTTATTGAATAACTTAGAAAATTACTTTAATTTTTAACAATATTCTTTTTTTTTTTTTGGATATTTTAAAATTTATTTAAAACATTTTGGTTATTGCACAAATTAATTTACCATTTTTACATTTAATTTCCCGATATAGAAGCCTACAAGTTGTTTGAATTTAAAATAAAAAGAAGTCCTTTTTCCTCTTAAGCAGTGCAACTTTGGAAGATGATACTTATCTCTCCCATAGCTTTTCTTATCGAAATCTAATTTTCACGAGATTTCAAAACAAAACTGCAACGTGTTATTTTCTAAAAGCAAGTGCAAAATATTGTTTTAATGGGAAAACTGAATGCTGGATCGACTTTGTATTATTGTGGCAATGAAGGGCTATATGTCATTTACAAATGTTTCTTACAATTCCAGCCCCCACGCATATTAAATAAATACCATAGAAAAATGGCAATAATTGTGTAAAATGATGACTGATATTTTGAATCTGAATGGATAACAATAGCGTTAACGATTGAATATTCATTCATTGTAATAATCGTATTTTGATGCACAGTTTACTGTATATGATTCCTATTGCTTTTAGGCCTAACTTTGATAGGGATATTCACGTATCCGTATCCGCAATCTGGATCACTTAACCTTTTTAGACGTCTCTCGTCATAAATTCGCAATTATTATTGTCTTTTTTTTCTGTGCTCAACTCCTACCGGTGTCTTTTTTTTCCCCCTTCCAAGTTTTTGTAAAGGGCCCCTCGGTAAATAGCTAGCGTTTTTATGACTGTCTCGCTATTGTGTCTCATTATCCTTCTCCCAGGTTCTCACTGTTTAAACCTTTAAAATGTGGGAGACAGAAAAGAGGATGGGGGATCGACGATATTGCAATCTGTGCAACCACAGCAAAAAAAATCAAGTTCGAAATTTTCTAATTGAAAATTCTTGTTAGAAAATTTTTTGTTTTTCTAAACTTTCATATTACATCCGTCGCACAACAATTAGGCCTATTATTATGCACGCGCCTCGCATATCTCAAATTATTAACATTTTTATTTTATTAGATAAAGTTGAGTACCGGTAGATAAATTTTTCGATTAAAAAACTGATTAAAACTTAGTCGTTTTAAATTTTTTTTTAAATAATCCAGTATTTTAAATGGCTTATCATCGCTATCTTTTTTTTTTTAAAGGAATATCTCAATTTAAAAAGTTTGTTTTATTAGTACGGTACTGTATAAGGAAACGACTGATGAAATTATCACTGGGTTTTCGAAACGTTTTGGCCTTTATTAGTGTTTTATTATTTGTCGGTGGACGTTAGATTCATAAGAAAGCTACTGTGCACCAATGAATCCAACAAAGTGCTACTGTAGGCTAGCGTATCAAATGACACGAAATAAATAGCGTGTGAATTTCTTTTTTCAGCTTGTTTGAATACTTTTTTATGGATGTTTACGTACAGACTTATACCCTTTCATTAGCGACTTGGCCGAATATGTTTTTAATCTTCAGAAAGTGGTTCGCCTTACGCAAAAAAAAAAACGTAGCCCCAAACAAATAAACAACTGACTCTAATTATTTTTCGAATAGTGCGCGGAGAAAATCTTAAGTAGAGACACTCGCATAAATTGGTACTCCCAATGGTAAAAGAATCTCTCAGCAGGAGGTCGAAAAAATTTAATAAACTAAGTTTTTTTTAATATTGTAAGCCAGAGCCATGCAGGGTAAGAGAAAGGAGTAATAACGGGTTGGGTGGGAGTCGGTTACAATTGCTTGCCTATTGATATCCAACTGCGTTTGACACTGGGTGGCACCCCCTTTTTTTCATCTCGCTTACATGTGCTAAATGTTTTGAGATTTAATAAAAGAGAGGCTTTAATAATGTTTTTTACTCTCCATTTGCGCTCGAAGGATTTATAGGCCATCCATCTGTGCACATTTTTAAAGGCCACTTGCTCTGCTAGCAACATGTATGGTACTTGTTGCTTGCGGTTTTTCAGAGAAGTGTATGTGGGAAATTATTATAGTTTACGAATGGATCCTAACTTTTATTTAAAAAAAAAAACTTTTGTCTTCTAATTTTAAAACTACAGTGGGCTTACAGAAATTATTTTTCTTTTACCCACAGGGATTAAATTCCAGTTTCTTTTAAAGTTCTCCTTTTAAAAGAAAGTTCATTTCCTACTTTTTTATTAGAATTTTTAATGATAACGTATCTTTTATAATTTTTTTTTTTTTGATTTTGTTTGATTAATTATTCTTTACAAGTTCTTCTATAACTAATTAACTAACAAATTTTATTTTTTTTCTCTATATATCGAAACAATCAAAATGTCAGGAATTCAATAGTGGGCTGACTAATTACCTACACGAATTCTCCTTGTGCTATAAATCAAAATCTTTATAACTGATACTGAAATGAAATTTAGGGAATTAATTAGTTTCACATGTTATGTAAAAAATGAAAGTTATAATTTATTTTAAATAAAAGAAATTAAATACAGCATACATTATTAATAGGGAGGATACTGTACATCCTAGCAGTTTGATGTGCTTTTAAATTTAATTTTTGACATGCTGTATGCTTAGGTATATAAGTAAGAACAGGGTAGATTGAAAAAAAGTGAAAGCTGCAATTTGAGATGGTTGGAGAGAAGAAAAAAAATTATTAACAAGGCTTGACAGATATATGACTGATCGGTTTTAAGCTTATTTTTTAATTTAAAAAAAAATAATAATAAAAAAGCTAAATACGATAACGTAATATTATAGGAGGATATTTAAATTTTTATTTTATGCAGATATAACATGGGAGTGATTCCTACCAAAGCCAATCTGGAATTATGTGATAAAGTTAACGCCTCTTCATTTTGCCGGTAAAAAATTCCCTTTAAAAACGCGAAAATTTAAATTTAAATATGATGTATTTTTTTTTTTTTACTAGTCGAAGGTTACCTGTAGTTATGGTTAAACTTAACTTGGCTCAGACAGTGAAGATGGCCACGCAGTTTGTTGAACAGGGACACGTACGCGTAGGACCAGATGTGGTCATGGACCCGGCTTTCCTAGTCACCAGGTAAGAAATAAGTGGCAAAATTGTGATGGTATTTTTACGATAAGGGTCGGTCATGACCTCTCGTTTGTTGTTATATGGTAATTTCGGTTATAAAATATTTCATATCGTCATTTAGCATCATTTACCGATTTACCCCTCCTCTGGTAGCTACAGTATGGTATCATCATAATAATTTCTACGGCTTCTAGTCACATGTACGTGATTCGAATTCTCGATAAGCGGAAAGTTAAAAAAATAAAGATTAACCCTTAACCTCGTGGTCATCTCTTTCGAAAAGCGCTAGAACGGTCTATCCTGGAAAATGGGCAGCGCTTATAAATGGATAGAAGCATGAAATTTTCTTGTTTTTTATTTTCCTTTTAAAAACCATTTTTTTTTTTAATTTGTTACATCGATGGGCTTCCATAGAGTACTGTTAAGACTCCCTGCGGATAGGTGCTGTGCATGATAAAAGTTGTGAGAGAGGTTATGCCGCGATGCTGACCTCATCTGGAGTCGTAACGCATACTAACTAACTTGGAGACTTGAACATTAACATCGAAACGAAGCATATTTACAAAAAAAAAAAAGAAGAAATAATAATGTATTATGGGAGATAGCGCTCTCAGCATTTATTTTCATTTTTTTTTTTTTTAAATGAATAACTTATTATAAAAAAAAAAACTATTTCTAAAAAACCAAATTTCAATTTAAACATTTACTATAGTTACGTTGTTTTAAAGCCGTATCATTATGACGAAGTATTTAGTTTGCTGAATCTTAACCATTAATACCGGTAATTATTTGGTTAATAAAGCAAATTGAAAATCAATAATATTATTGTTCCAACTTTAATAGGCCATCATTAGCAAAAATTTTTCTCCTTCGTCTTTCTTTGCTTCAAAGCTTTTTGATGATTTCGATGAATTTTCAGTACTTTAATAGTTTTACCTTATCATGATAGATCCATCTGTTTCTATCGATTTCCTGTTTGTATGTATCTTTATCTAAAACAATACAGTACTGTATATGATCACCTTTTAACAGATTTTGATAATTTATTAAACAGTCATCATGGTTCAAGTTTATGTCGATGTTGATGTTTCCGTTAATGTTATGATTAATATTTTTTATTCTATAATATGCTATATTATCATCGGATCGATTTGTTTACATTTGTTTTATAATATCTTTTGGCCATTATTTATTAGTATTATTTTTATTTTTTATACGTGAAATTCACGTTCGATTTTGAAAAGTATTAATAATATTTGTTTTGGTTTAATTTAGAACTGTGGAAGATCTTATTACTTGGGTGGACTCGTCTGCGATCAGGAAACGTGTAATGGAATACAACGAGTTGGTGAGTCAATCTAAAAAATTATATTATCTAATTTTAATTTACAATTATTTTTTTTTTATGACAGCGAGATGATTTTGAAATGTAATATATTTATTTTGTATGAAATTAAAGTAAAAAAGGTTTGGAGATGATTACTTGTAAATTTTTATTCATATTTTACGTTAAATTTAACGAAATCCTTGAGTATTTTGCTGAAAGCTACGGTAGGCTTAAACATGTTTTGCTTTTAGTTTTTATTACCGGTGTTATTATTAAGCGAATGTTGTGGGATGAAATTGTTTTGGGTGAAACCATCTCGAAACTTTAAATTCTTTCCTTTATTTCAAATACGGAACGTATTATGTGGTTTGAAAAACCTTTTTACGACTATTGTAATATGCATCACGCATATTTATGTTGTATTTTATCTTTAGTAAAATGAAATATTTTTGGAAAGCGGTTAAGGTAACCATAAAAAAAAAAAATTCAAATGGTTTTATTGCTAAATTATATTTTTCTGTCAACTACTAATATGAAATTTGTTATCCGCACCCGCAAATTTTATCAAAAATTATTTTAAAAAGTATCTACTGTATATAGATTCTTTATTCACATACACCGGTAATAATTATTTGTATGTCAAACCCAGATTCGCTCATTAATCGCGAATAATAACATTTTGGTAAAATTCAAGAAACAACGTACATTGTACAAATTATGATTAGCGTGGTAAATTTCCTGAGGCAAAATTAAACTATTTATTTGAAAAATGTGAGGTAAAAAGACGAACAATTTTTTGTTTAGTTTTTTTTTTTTTTGAGTAGGGTGAAGGAAAATTTTTTAGATTTATTTTTTTGCTCAAGCACAGTTGACAGCATCCGAACTCAAAAGAGGGGGTGCTGGATAATCGAAAATACGAGTTACATTCCAAACTCTTTTTTTTTTTTTTTTTTGAAAAAAAATTTACTGGAAAACTAGTTTTCTTCCTTAAGGTAACGCTTAAAAAAATGCAAAATGTTATTGTAAAAAGTATATTGTATGTACTGCAGGTCTACTGTATAGGACTACAGTAGCCTACTACTAAAGTTCGAGATAGATAGTAAGAATGCTAAGGAAGGCCATACAATTTTTTTCTTATTATTGTGATTCAGTTGTTTATAAGTAGTTGCTGAGTAGTTGATCCGCCAACAATTTTTTATCTATACGCTGCCCAACCAACGTCTTGAAGAAAAAAAAAAAAATAGCAGTAAAAAAGGTGGCAAATTAATTTTCTTTCTTTTGTATAATAGTTTATGTTTCTACTTAAGATTTAGCCAGTTCATTTTACTACAATAATTGTAGTGTACTGTACTGTATGTTCATAAGAAAAAAATATTGTTTATGCATTTTATAGGCCTATTATTTTAAAAAAATATTACAGTATTATGCATTGTACTGTACATGACATTGTACTGTAGAGTTTAGGCCTACGGCTTTTTACTGGCACCAAGATCTATCTATACACTGTACTGTACACGACTCCCGAGCACAGGTTTTCCACCTAGTGGAAGATGACTGAAGTAGTTCATGCAGCGCCAATTTTTAAATAAGTAATCCTATAAAGTTTTTTTTGAAATACATTTACCAACACTTTACTGGTGATTTACCGCTGTAACTAAAATTTTGTTTTCTCTCAAACTTCGATTTGTTTAAGAGAATTTCAAAATCTCATTTGCAATGTATTTACGTTCCGTAAACATGCAATTTTAAGTCTAATTTTAGATACCGGTAATTATTAAAATTTTTGTTCATGATTATTGAACATAAAATTTTAATAAATTTAAAAATGCCGAATTGAGATAGAAAAGATCAACGTATATTTGTGAAGTTTGTAAACAATAACAAACTTTGAAGAAAAAGTGAGAACGATCAAATATTTTTTCATATAAAATTAATAAATTCGCATAAGATTGTAAATTTAAGTTTAATAAAATTTAGTACATTCAAAATATAAATTTCAAATTAAATTTATATTTTATAAAACATGTACGAGAGTTCTGTAATTGTTTAATTTGGTTGGTATAGCATTATAAAGATATGTTTAACAAAAAGGAACAGCATAATTATTTTCTCCATATCGAAGCGTTATCCAATAAAGTTCGACAGTGCAAATATATGATCGTTAACTTCAAAAAAAATATTATTTAACCCTTCAACAAAATTAATGATTATTATTTCCAGCAGTTACGAATAAATAAAACTAGATAATTTTAAAGAATGAAGAAATAGAGTAAAAATACCCCAACAACGATACATCCAGCAGCCACTTTTGCGTAGGTTGACCTAAGATTTAAATAGTGGGCGTCCTTTTTATACTTTTGAGACAAAACAGATAAATTCGAAGCTTTATTATTCAAAACTAAAATAAAAATTTAAAAAAATGTTAGCTATTCTTGCGACGAAATACAGTAGTAAATTCATAAGAATATAAGACTCTACCTGAAATAGCTACTCCTCGCTGTAGAACATCATCAATATTTTGAACCATAATCCTCTGAACATCTTGTAATTCAGTATTAAGTGACGATAAATGAACTCGACTACGTGAATCCATCACCCTTTTTTTAGCTTTTTGAATATACGTATCTAAAATAGAACATTAATAGAAGAGAGTGCCCTTCTCCAAATGTTACCAAAATCAATCTTACCAAATTCTATTAAGCTGTAAGGTCTAGAAACAACCGGCACTTTTTTTCCGTATTGAGAATTGAATTCATTCTGTAAATCTTCTAAATATGAGTATGCCTGTCTCTTAGAGAAACCTTTCTCACATAATACTAAGTAGCATACTCCAGCTTCTATCAAGTAACTATAAGAATAAAATTAAAAGTACTGAAGTTGTTAAAATTTAAAAAAAAAAAAAAAAAATTAACATACTGAAACATATACGGTTCCGTTTCAATGCTACAACGTTCTGGCGACATATTATTAAGTTTGCGAAATAACATCTTCGCTTGATTTTGATAATCCAAGATATTTCGTCCAGACTATAAAGAAATATAAAAATTAATACTTATTATTCTGGATGGGCCCATCTTAAGACCCGTCATCGCTTAATCACCTGTTCGTTCTCCGTTACAGATGCGGCTAATGGTAACCCGTCAGCCACACGCGCGATCATCGTTAGCAACACCATTATTAATTATATAACTAAATGTTTTTTGAGCTTTTACAACAACTTATTGAAATTAAAATTACCTAAAAACCGCTATTTAACAAAACCCTTTAAACTATTGAGTTCTCGTCAAAACAATTCATTTGCATTGAATGACGTGGAGTAATCATGACGTACCGTATGTAAACTACGAGGATTAGACTGTCCTTAACGTAATATATTTTTTAGTAAGCAGCTTTGGTTACGTTACGTGCAATTTCATAAGTATTACGTCACGGCTTCTCTGAAGTAGCATGGGAGTCAAAGTAACAGATTTCGCAAGTTGACGCAAAGCGAACAAACGTTACGGATTGCGCGTATATGCGTTTTAATAAATTCCCTTGCGTTTTAATATCATTGTAGGAAGTATTCTGCAATAGTAACTTATAAACTTATTTTATTTATTCATTTTTAATACTCTTTAAATATCTTAAATATTTTCATTTTTAAAAATATAATTTTAATTGTTTATACCGGTAAGTTTTCAGTCTAAATAAAACTGCTAATTTCGAATAAAATAAACTGGAAGTCACGCTCAAGGGGTTTTTCCACGTCTTCAAAACTAGTGACCTCTGCCGTTGTTGCCGCCAAAGCACTGATGGTCATGGATCTGCTACAGATGGACTAGTTTTAATTGTAAACCAATTGATTTTTGGGAATTTTATAGGGTAAGTATTTTTTATTTTTGTTATATCTCTCACGACAGTACATTTTATTAGTGAGTTTAACTCTAAATTCCTTGGAAAACCTAGTTATTGGTTTTGGATATTTACATGTACGTCATACTTCCATATTGTTGCCTTCCAGCGTCAAATATAATTTAGCTTTATAAATAAGATATTTTTCTAGTAATGAATATTTCATGAATAATCAGTACGTATCGAATTGTTAAAATTTAAGTTTAGTCAAATTTAGTTTTATAGTATAATAAATTATACAATGGAGATAACAGCTGATTAGTCAGTTTAGTAAAATTTAATCTAACAGATCATAACTCACAAATTGTATTTGTAAATATTATTAAATTAATCGTATTCTTAGCAATATTGAAGACATATTTATTGTATTAGGTTATCATTATTATTATTTTTAAAACATTTGTAATCTTCTGTACAGGAATACTTTTAGTACCGGTACTGTATTGCGTGTCAAGTATAGCCTGGTCCGCAGCCTATAGGCTATTTAAATAATTGATTCTAAATGGAAGTAAAAATAATGCATTATAATTAAAGTAAAGCAATTAAATTGACAAAAAAATTGTTTCTTTAAAATGTGATGGTAAGAGTGAGTAGCGCTATAGCGACCTAGTTTTCTAGAAAACAAGAGGTTATTGTGCCAAACAAAACTAAGCTTAATAGCACGAGCAAAAAAATGATTTACAGTGTTAAAATTTCGAGGGATTAAAAAATGAAATGAATATTTTTTGTTTATAATAAATTTGCAAGATAAAATTTGTTTTTTGAAATATCGTTAAGCACGTCTTTATGAGATTCAAGGTTACAATAACTATGTGACGTAAATTAGGAAAATGGTATTCTTTTATTTCTACGTTACTTTTGGCAAATTAAATTTATTGCCGGTAATATTAATTTATTTTTTAAAACATTTGGATCATTTTTTAAGGGTATTGTTTAAATTCAGAATGAAATGCTTTATTTTATATTTTTTAATAATTATTTTTGCTATTTTTAAGTTAAATTTGATAATGTATTTTTAGAAACTTGCAAGGATGCAAAGATCTTCATTTATACGTGCTCAAGTTGGTCCAAAAGAAGAATCGAATCCTTCAAGGTATTCTGCTATGATGTTACTATTAAATGATTTTATTATGTATTTTTTAAAATAATGTATTTATTATAAAATATTATGCTGTAGTCAAGATTGGGAAACTCAAACTGGAAATTTAAACAACTATAGTGACATCAAACTTTATAATCCAAACGAAATGAATCATATAAACTATAACAATAATTTTGACTCTTACCCAGATCAATCACGGGTATTTGCATTTTTATTTCTCATAATAAATTCAATTCTAAATTATTGTTATATTAAATTAGAATGCTTGGCCAAATGGAGATCGAGGACAAGTTGCTTCACCTTACCAAGCAGGACAACCTGCTGGGACTCAGGGATCGTTCAACGGTGGACAAGTACCTGCTGATGATGCCAACGCTAGAGCTTGGGACTGGGGAAATCAACCATCAATGTTACCATCCGAACAGCATAATAATACCAATTGGACACCGTCTTATTCAACGACGCAACAAGATAGTTACCATCCTTCAAACATCGTCTACACTCATTCAGTAAATTTTAAATTTAATTAAAAAAAAAAAAGTAACTTAAAAGAGTTTTTTGACGTTATAGAATGCAACTTCTGGCGTTAGCACTTTTAGTAATTACGATGAGGTTTGGAACTGGGGCAAAGAAGCCGATAATGATTACAAACCCGATCAAACGCAAAACTATCACAATAGTAATGAAAACCAATCTGACGTAACTACTCAAAATGTGGATGAACAATTAAATGAAAATTATCAGCGATGGAACCTAGCTCAACATTTTCAATATGATTGGTCGCAAGGTCAGCATGTGGACTCGGCACCTAATCTAACAGCCTTGCCGACTGTTCTTGGCCAAACTCCTAATATTCAATGGAGTAACGTTCCTCAAACTGATACGGGATCGTCGAACTCAACTAACTGGTCTCCTGAATTGGCGGCACCGACTGACATTTCAAGCAACCTGGAAGCAGACAATACGGCGAATGAGTTAGAAAGTTCTTTTAAAATACGACCAATTATTAATGAATGTAGCAATACTAATGTGGAAGACCAAGGGAGTGTTTCTACATATTTTCATCATGGTAATGATGACAACAGCGGAATGGTAACATTAAAAGACGAATCTGGGAATGAAATTAGCGATGATAAAAAAATTGAAAAAAGTTTAGGAGGTGATTTGGGAGGAGAACTTCAACGAAATCCGCATTTGCCAGCGTATTTAAGGGCGGATTCGTGGATTAGTAATTCCAGTCTTGTGACTTATAATCGTTCGTATACTGGTTCGCAAGAGTTTCTTCTTAGTGGATGTTTAGGAGCCAATGATGATGGAATTTCATCTACTAATCGCGATTCTATGAGCGACTTGTGTAACACTGTTGAAGATTTGCATATTTCTGCTCAATCTTTGCGTTCTTGTGAAATTGCTCATCCATTGCATACGTCATATTCCGGTAAAGAGGGAAACGAACGAAGCATCGTCACTGAACAGTCTTTTGATTGTAAAGAGTTAAATAAAAATACCGATGCTGATTCTGTTGTTGAAGATGATGAAAATTTAGTTCTTTCGGACAAAAATGCATCAACTAATCAGATTGAAACTAATTTGGAAGTAATACCAGTGCTAAGCGATAATCTAGAAGTTCTAGATAAATGTCAGCAAAATGGAGAGCTAATAGAAAAAGTAGAAGAAAGTCAATCAGTAAATTCGTACAATTTAAACAAACGTTTTTGTTATTTATACATTAATTATGTTTATTTAGACTTCGAAAGTTGTTATTCAAAAATGGAACGACGAGGTAACTAACGAAGAAGTTCCGTCCTTAACGTCTAAAGAAAATTTGTCTAAATCATCGGTTGATTTACAATCTGTAGTTCAGTAAGTACATGCTAGGATTAGTTTTGTCATTTTAAACATTTGTGATTTAATAATATAAAAACAGAAAAGAAATTGGCCTTGCTGAAAACGTAGAAGTTGTAGAAAAACCACTTAGGAATTCAGAAGTGCAACAACTTGTTTTGGAAACTTCTCAAGGATTGCCTTCTTGGTCCAGAGAAAATTCAGCTTTTCAACCAATTAGTTCAACAGTTGCTCGGCCTTCATCAGGAACCATTGTTATTCAACGGGAAGTATTAGATGAAGTTCCAACCAAAGACACTTTATCAAAAAGTACTGGAATTAAAGCTAACGTTGATGCTGAAAGCGCCAATTTGGAAATGGTCCCTGACAACGCAGAGCGGCCAGTAGATGGCGACCTTACCTTGGATGGCAATGTAAACTAATTTCATTTTAATAAGTGCCGGTACATCAATTGAATTGTATATTAATTATATTTTATTTAGAAGAAAGAATCTACTATCGCGGCATTGAATGCGCATTCTGCTACCGCTCGCCATCGTCAAATTGATGTTAAAGTACCATCCCCAGGAACTACTTTATGGGCCAATCCGGACTTAGGCGGGGTAAACACATTCAGTTATAACGACTAAATTAGTAGAAGCGAACAAAAAGGGTTTTTTCTTTCATAGAATATTGGATCAGTTTTAGCACCTCCAGCAACAGGTTCAAACTTAAGGGGTCCTACTGAGAATGCAATTGTTGTGCCAAAGATCACTGCTCAAGTCGATAATGGTGATAATTTGAATCCTACAGACATTATTCAACCGTTTGCTCAGAGGAATCAGTTAATTGACAATACACTTCAACGACAAATGGTCGTAGGAGGCTATAATGAAGGAACTTCTAGTTCTAATACAACAGCATCACCAATGGACTTATCTAGTCGAGCTGCTCCTCAAGGTCGATCATTTATCGACGATGAAATGCAAAGGCGAGGTCGATTAGAACCACCTGTGACAAATAGAGATTCAATAGACGAACAACAACAAATTCCGACACTAACTTCTATGAATAACAGAAACAATGATTTGGAAGGTAGACCAAACTCTGGTAATTATTCTGGCAGCAACACTGAACAAGGTAATAAAAATAATTAATTTATTTATTTTGGTATTATATTGTTTTATATTTTTAAATTTTTTAAAACGTAGATAGTCACCGTCAATGGAGACATGGTTCTAGGGAGGATTATTGGCGAGATGATGATAGAGATTGGGAAAATCGAAACAGATCTAGAGGATGGGATGACGATTATAGCAGAAGAAGTGGAGCTCGAAGAGAGGACGTTGTGCCTCCTCCGCAATCACGCGATTACTATGGGCAAGGCCAGTGGAGGAGAGACAGCCGGGATTGGGAGCGAGAACAACCTTCATACGATCCATATAGACGCTCTTATGCCAGGCCTGAGAGAGAACGATCAAGGCCATCCAGTCGAGCTTCTAACCAGGATTATGAGCCGGATCGTTACTACGACAGAAGAGGAAGTTATGCGGGTCCCGAAGACCCCAGAGGTCCGCCCCCACGGCCTTCATCCCGATCAGGTTATGAATCCGATCATGGAAGCGAAAGACAAACGAGACCAGAACCTCAATATCCGCCTTACAATAATTATTACAATCGAGATTCAGCATATGGTAATATACTATTTTAAATTAAATAGATTAATAAGTAGAAAATCACAAATTAATACTGTAATTGAATTTTAGGATACGGATATCCAGGACAATTGCCGGCCTATAATTCAGACCCTCGAGTAGCTGGGAATCCTTATTATCCTATGAGCTCTTACGATTATGGATATTATGCTGAGTTGTATGGTAGCGATCCCAGATATAGAGCTTATTACGATTCAGTAGCAAAAGGGTATTACTGGCAACAGCAGCAATATCAACAACGGTACGATGAATATGACCGACATAGTGTGCATTCAGGCAGAAGTTCAGTTACTGATGATTCTCGAAATTCCCAAGCTCGAAGGTAATGTTTCAATTGTTACTGTACAATACTTTGAAATTAACTGTTATTTTTTCGTACTTGCTATAGAGAGAGCAAAGATTACTCTGCTGATATTAGTGGCAGCAGTAATAGTTTAACCGTAGCAGGTTTAACTCAGCCACTAAATAATGATGAGTCTGCTTTATCTTACGATGATTCGTATATTCAAAACAGAACTTATAGTGAATATGCGGAGCAAATTTCTTCCGGTATTGTTAATTATAACATTCATTTTTAGAACGCTTGACAATGAAATTACTGTTTTAACAGGCACTGACATTTTAAATCCACAAAGACTGACTCCTGCAAAATTTGCTATTCCTCATGTACGTGCTACATTTTCTCCTAGTGGAAAGATGGTTGTCATATTACCTAATAGTATCGCAGATGGCCAATCGGCTTCTGTAGAGATATGTGATGGATTCATTAATCAACATTCTAACGTAAAGCAAAATTAATGTAAAAGTTTTGATTACTTTTTTTATTAAATTTTTATTTTTAAAAGATTTTACCAGGCAATGGAGAAAACCCTCCACAATTAAATGATTATCCAGGCCCACTAATTAGGTATAACTAGAAATATTTTTGCTTTTAACTTAATTTGTTATAGTAGTAATTTTTTATTCAGAGGAGATACCCATAAAAATGACGTAATACAATTTTGCTTACAAAAAATTAAGAAAGCCAAAAGTGATGCTGATTTACCTGATCGTGAATCTTGCATTTTAATTTGGGAGTTATTGATCTTGCTTATTAGACAAAACGGAGTAAGCTTCATTGAGATCATTTATCATTTAATTATTATATTTATTAACTTTACAAAATTTATAGGTTGTCGTTGGAACTGATATAGCTGAACTTTTATTAAAAAATCAAAATTTTGTAGAAAATGAATCAATAGCTCGTTCTAGCGAAGATACTTTAATGATTGAATCTAACGATAATTCTTTGCCGACAAATGCATCATCTCCATCTTCTCAAGATACAGACAAATTTTTAGAATTTCTTTTGTATGGACATAAAAAAGTAATATGATAACAGTATTTATATAGGCCTATCATGACTTTATTTACTAAGTGTTTTATATTTTAGGACGCTTTAGAGTTTGCTATGAAGCAGGGAATATGGGGACACGCTTTATTTCTAGCCTCAAAAATGGACACCCGAACATACGCTATGGTTATGACAAGGTAGCAAATCACGATGTGAGCTCGATATTATATGTTCATCGATTTTTAAATTGTTAATTTTAATCGAAGGTTTGCAAACTCTCTTAAATTTAATCATCCTCTTCAAACACTTTATCAATTAATGTCTGGAAGACAACCAGCTGCTGTTACGGTAAATTTTAATATTATTTTATGTAATTTTGATTAATTTTTTTTTTTTTTTTTGACACAGAATATTGCTGATGAAAAATGGGGCGATTGGCGGCCTCATTTGGCAATTATTCTTTCCAACAGTTCCCATAAACCAGAATTAGATAGGCGTAGTGTAATTAATCTTGGTGATACTTTAGGTAGGTTTTTAATTTAGTTGACTTTTAACCTACAACTATTTTATTTTATTGAAAAAAGTAGAATTTTTATTTAGAGCAAACAATTCATTTAACTAATTTTTTTAGCGTCAAAGGGCTGTTTACATGCTGCTCATTTTTGTTATTTAATGGCTCAATTAGAATTTGGAAATTATTCAAAAAAATCAAGTAAACTTGTCTTGATTGGAGCTAATCACAGGTTTTAATTTAGATTTGTAAATTATAGTTTTAATCTTTAACTTATTGTCTCCTTTCAGTTTGCCTTTTTCTCAATTTGCAACTGAAGATGCTATTCAGTGCACGGATATATACGAGTATGTTCAATCATTAGCTAATCCTCAGTTTATATTGCCACATCTTCAAGTTAGTAGATTTAAAATTTATTTTTTAAGTTAATTGCTGTGACATATGGTTTGTTAGTTTTATAAGTTTTTGTACGCCATCAAATTAATTGACGCTGGCTACCCCCAGAAAGCCTTACATTATTGTGAAGTTATAGCTTCGTCAATTCAAAAGTGGCCGCATCTTTTTGATGTGAATTTTGCTTGTCAGGTTTATGACGTAAGTTTTGAATATATTTGGATATTATTTTTTAGTACATTATTTTGCATTTATTGGCATTTGCTTTTAAATTGTTGTTTAGTTGGCATACCGACTTAAGTATTACGATCCTTATTATTTACAAGAAGAGGGAGAAATAGCTGACATGAATGACCCAGAGTGGATAAGAAATTTATGGAATGTAATTCAATCATACGAAGTATGAATGGAACAAGTGGAATACAAAATATCTTAAAACTTTTTTGATTTTAAAAAATTTATTTTTAGAAAGGGACAATTCAAAATTCGGAATTATTTGATCAAAAGTTAACAGGCGACTCAACAGATAGGAACATTTCGTCAGATATATACGGATTAGAAACGTCAACTCCCGTGGAGTCTCTTATTTATCCGATTCAAACATATTCATATGACCAAAATTCAGGATTTGATACGAATACGCAAATAGGTAAATGGTTAAATTTAGTAAGTTAATAATTACAGTAAACAGCATTTGTGTAATATCAAAACAGGGTATCAAGAGATTAGTCAATCTTCAGTTAATAATTATTCAGACGTTGCTAGTCAACAGCAAGAGCAGAGTTCCAATACTGTTCCAACTCAAGCAGGTAAATAATTATGTCTAAACAAATTTTCAACATTTTAAATACCGGTATTAAAATTTTTCCTTTTTCTTATAATGTAGACTATTTGTATCCTGGCACTATTAATCAAGGATTTATAGAAAATAAACTAACAAACGATTCTAATTATAACTTTGATAGTTATTATGGTGCCCAACCAAATTTTAGCCAACAAACTAATTCGAGCAATTTGCCAGATCCTCGTGTTGATCCCGAGAACGACTATTACGTAAGTCGCAATTAATTTGTCATTTAGCATTATTATGGTATTGTTAATGGTTTGTTAAAAAAAAAGATATCGACTTATTTTAATTAGTATTTGACAAAAATTAATTGAGTACTGCATTTTTATAACATTATTATCATTTTAAGAACTTTTTTTAGAAATGAGCGATTTTATAATAATTGTTTAAAATTTTTATTAATAATTGAAGTATCTTAGACAAAAAAAATGCTAACTTCGCGTTCTCCTGCATTAATAGTTTAAATAGTCTTTGCTTGGGGTGCTATGCTCAATTAATTTACACAACTGGTATTGGTTTTAGCTTTAGTAAATTAACTAGAGCTTTGTTTCCCTTCCTTTCCTTTTTTTCTGTTATCTTTCCTGCTCTTCTGCCATTACTGTAATTGTTCTTGACTGAAGCCTAAGACTGAAGATGACAATCGGAAACATGCTTTAAAAGTCACTCCTAAGAAGGCTCCAATCTCAATCCTAAAAGGTTTGGATTTGACTCCAGATGGTTTATGGACTCGACCACGTAAAACTGCAGATACTCACCATAACATATTTCTTCCACCTCATCCACAATTAACTAACGGACCTTTGATCTTTGGAGGAACATTTCCAATCGATATGCCAGTACATTTAAATTTCAAAACAGAAAGCTCTTCTATTTCAAAAGCATTACCTAAGAAATTTGATAAAACGTTTGCCATCGATTGTCCTATTGCTGTAGAAGAATGCAATCGAAAGAAACTGCAACAGATTAAAACGATAAAAACATTTCTAATTGATCAACCGCTAGCTAAAGAAAATACCATTTGTAAAACGAATTCTAAAAGTTGGATTTGTTGTCGAACATTTGCGGAGAAAAAACATCTTCACGATGATTAAGCTTTTTAAATTTAGTCTTTATTTGACGACTCGTAATTCTTTCCCCTCCCTTTATTTCATTCCTTTTGTTATAAAACACGAAACTGGATAAAAGTATTAAAAAAGGCAGTTCTTGATATAGTTTATTTAATTATTTTAACTATTTGTCACATCCTTGTCTTAACATGTATTTTTTGTAGAGTGCAATTCCTTCAATGAATGCCCACAGTTCACCTAGAACTCCAGAACATCGCTCAATTCAAAGAAAGCCTTCAAATGATAGCGGCTCGGTTCAAGCTTCGAATGAAGATCAGAAGAGCGAGAATAAAATTAAACAACTTCCTAATAAAATTACAAATAAGCCTAAACAGGTATTCTATTGCCCTGAAATCATTGTTTTCTTAAATGTGAGCAAATTTGGATAATGATCGTTTAGCATAACTGTACCGTATCTTTTAGGGTGGAAGCAGTTGGTTAGGTGGCATATTTAGCAAATTTTCGTTAAGACCGAAAAATCAAATGATTCTACCTGATGATAAGAATCCTAAGGTGGAAAATATTGTATTTAGATTTGCAAATAAATTTTAAATATATTGATTATTTTAAGATTGTTTGGGATCCTAAAACTGGAAGATGGACCAATATGGAATCCGGCGAAGAACAAGAAGAAAGTCATATCTTAGCCGCGCCACCTAAAGATCTCGAAGTTCTAGGTAAACCCGGGAATGTTCAATCTAACCCTAATTATGACTTAAATCAAACATCCACAAAATCGACAACTAACCTACCACCTACAACAACTAGTGGTGAAAATCGATACAAGCTTCGTCCTGGGCGTGGTATATAAATATTTTCATATGGTATACGAAGGATCTAGATGCAAAATAGACTTGTTTAATTAACTGAATTTTTTTTAAGTTCTATAAAATTTCAATAACTCTAATAATCGATCGATGTCGATCTAGTAACTGTGAATAATTTGTTACCATTAGTACATCTAATACCTTATGTTTTGCACCTAGACCCTTAGATTGATAACAGCTCAAACGTTTAACAACAATTTAATTTTTTAAAGGCATGCGAAACAACTATGTTGATGTACTTGGCGGAAATGTGGTTCCAGTTCAGACCGCTACAAACGCATTACCACTTATGGGGTCAAACTTGGGAGTTTCAAATCCTAATCAGCCAATTCAATTTTTAATACCCTCTCCAGGTAAGAAATGTTGAAAATTTAAAAAAAAATGTTAACAATAAATGTAATAATTATCAAATAGTTCAAGAAATCGAGAATTCCCCTGTTAATTTTGTATCTTCTACTAATCCACTTGGAAATAATGAATCGAATCAATTTGAGCAACCCATTTCACCATCCAATCAACAATTAGATAATCAAGTAATCAGAAATTTTATAGATTATCTTTATATAAATAATTCAACAAACAGTTTCAGAGAGACGATGATCATCCTGTGATGTATAATCCTTCAATGATGCAACCAGCCACTAGCACTCCTAACGCCACCTCGTCTTCTGGCCTCCACAGATATGGTAGGCGACCCAGATAAAAGAATAATTATTAGTCTGTAAATTTTTAGGTACAACATTTACAAAATCCTTTTTTAAATTTGTTATGCGTTAAATCGTATTCATGAATTTGAGCGGTTTGTTATCTAACGGGTTAGTTTAATCGCACACCGAATTCAAAATGGTTAAACGGGAAACAGTCTTTTTTTAAATGTCCATTCCATGTAAAATTTTGAAAATAATCCGTTAAAAAGTGACTGTTTCGATGTAGTCATTTATAAAAGGTGATAGATAATACGATAGAGAATTAGCTGACTTTGTTTTTGACTCTTCGATGATTTTATTTTTGGGATTATTCACGTTAAATTATTAAACTAAGTTCATGAACAATTAAGGAATTTTTATGAAACACAAGATATATTACATATTTATGGAAAATTCAGTATACGATTAATTGAGATCTTAAACGTTGAATATTTCTATACGTCACACTAAAAGATGATTTGTAATGAGAACACAAGCCAATTTGACAATGGTATGTGACAAAAATAATAATAATTGCGTTTACAAAAACCCAGTTATTTTTTTAAACATCATACCAAGAAATTCACAAAATAGGCAAATTTTATTTGTGCTCTAGTTTTACGATTCCCGTATCTTTATTAAACAACTTTTAACACAACCTATTGGAATATATTTACATAAATATTATTCTAGATGGCTCTAGAAGTTATAGCGACGCGAATGTTGACATACATCTACAGCTCTTAATATGTAATGTAAATGATGAGTGTTTGTACAATAATAATAATGCAAGAATGAAGAGTTAGCTTTTAAGATATTATTATGGATGAAAATATTTCTCAAGAATATGTACGCCGGTTTTGTGGGATAAATTGTGTATAAACAAGTATTGTTATGACTGTAAAGTATGGTTCTTTTACAATATAATACAAAAATATAATCATGTTAATTACAAAACAGCTCTTAAGAAACTTCGATTTTCTTGTATTTTTTAACTCGTTTCCATTCGCCTGTGTTGTAATTCATTTGGAAGTGCATTTCCGCCATCATTGGCACTTGAGTTCCATCAGATTGTGTGATCGTTTCTTGATCTTCACTTAACTTGATAGTAACAATATTACCAAGATGAGGACAAGGATTGTCTGTAAAATAGATAAAGTTACGGCTGTTAATATTGAAGAAGAAAAATAGTTTAAAGCAATCATACCCCTGGCACCAGCCATAAATCCTAAAATAAGCGCTTTTTCAGGTCTAGTAACTTTATTTGCTGTCAAGAACATTGCTTGAGCTTCTTGCATTTGTTCTTTCTGCATTTCAATGGACAAATTAGTTAATTAGTTACAGATACAGAAGTTACAAAGGTAATAAATTATTACCGTTAAGGACAGCCCTTTCTTTTGCAATTGAGGTTGGGTTCCAGGTGTTTGTATACTATTAATTTGAGGCTTAGTTATCATTTGTAAAACCGTAGGTGGCTGTGGAGTTCCCGAAGCATTTGCTTGCAATCCTGGAGTAGTTATCGTTGACTGCTTTGTTAGTAATATTGTGGTGGGTTGGGTCACTTGAATTCTAGCAGCCATTGGGACAATTGGTGGCACCGTGGTCACAGTCGTCGTAACTGAAACTTCAGTCATTTAAATAGAAAGTTAAGAAATTTTGTAAAGAGTTTATTTGATTAATTTTTAATACCAGTGGATGCTACAGTTGTGGTGGTAATAGCGTTAGCAGTTATAGGAGTGACAACTGTTGAAATCGGTGTCGTTGGAGTAATTGGGGTAGTAGGTATCGATTCGGAAGGTGATGCTAACGGACTTTTAATAGATGGTAACTATTAATCAAAATGAAAATTATTTTTCAAAACATAAAATCAATTTCAACAAGATTCAATACTGGAGTGGAAGTCGGAGAAGAGATTAAACCAGCAGCATATTCTGGAGTAGAAGCTGGTACAGGACTTTGATTCGCTTGGGCATCTTTTTCTTTTTTAGTTTGATCTCCACCTTCATCTGAATTAATGGTTCATATAATTTTTCAGGGTTTATAATTTTCAGTAAAAATGTACCTGTTCCTGGCAATTTCTTACGACGTTTGGCTTCGCGTCCAAATCCAATTGGTTGCTCTGTTATGTCCAATAACTAAAAAAATATAAATTACCGGTAGTATAAAAATATTTAACGTATTTTTAAATATTTACTTTAATTCCACCATCTTTCCTTCCTACAACGGGTTTACTAGGTAAACCACGATTTGGAATCGTCGAAGGAACAGAATTGAGGCGATGCAAAGCCGGCGAGCCTCGAAAACCACTTGTTGGAGTTCGACTAGAAAATCCTTTAAGTGGGGCTGTATAAGAAAAGAAAAGTAATTACCATACTCATTATTTTTCTAAACAACATAATCGTTTAAAATACTTGTGTCATCCATTCGTTTCGCTAAGCATCTTGATCTTATAGGAATGCCGGGTGTCGAAGAACTTTTTACATTATTAGCTGCATCCGTTGCTAAAAATAATCAAAGAATTTTATTAGCCAATATGAACACCAGGCTCTCATCGTTTAATTACATTTTTGTAAAAGCTCCGCTCTGAGAGCTGCCGACTTTGGTTTTCGTTTTAAAGCAAAATGTTTGACTGGCTGAGGTGCTTGGCCAATAACGGATGCTAACGCTGTTTTATTCAGATACAAACTTTCCATCGGAGTCATTGTAAAATCACTATGTTTTTTCACTAAAACCAAACTCAATTAAAATAAGAAAAATTCAGTTTTTAGAAAATATTGCAAATAATTACTCATTTTTTTAAGTTCATTTATTAATTCAGTAAAAACCCTGGCATTTTCTTCAATTTCTACGTTCACTGTTCCCGTTTCTGGAAATGCTTTAAGAAGTTCTCCCTGCATTGATACCCACTGATCACTGTCTGCAATTGCAAGTTCCAGAATTTCCTCCATCTCTACTTTCCACTAAAAAAATTGAAAAAAATAATTTTTTTACCAAATTATGATTTAAAAAAATTAATAATAAATAAACTTTGTCCAGCCATTTCTAAGTTAAATTCTCATTAATATTTGTGTCGTTATTGCTTCAATGGTTGATTTAAATAGAATTTAATTTAAAATCTTAACTTAATGAAGTAAAGTATGTTTTTTGTTTTTTTTTGAAATACAGATTATTGTTGTTGCCATCATCAATGACGCGTAATTACTAGGCGGGATTTAAATCTGACGTCACATAAGCTAAGAAAAAAATTGTTGCTGGATTCATGAAGATGAACTTACCTCGTCAACGTTTCGTCTGGGAATGTGCATAAATGATAGCAATAATTTCAGTTTTACTTGAGGTTGTAAGTCTATAAAGCAGTCCTTAATATTTCTAAGAACGTCTTGATTTAAATGGGAACAAATTGAACGGCCAGACCACAAATCATTGCCTGTTCCGAGCTTATTATGTAGCCAAAGCGACGTATCGTTATCACGTACATACGCCATATTGGAAAAGGATCGCGAACATACCCATTGCCGTCGCGTGCTTATAAATTGAGGGTGACGTCATCAACCGTAAAAGGCGGGAAATTAAAATTCAGATACACTTGATACTTGGTTTTTTTAAAATATAAAATTTATTTTGCGCTTTCATAAAAAGTTATTTTCTGTATATACAAATAAATAAACATTATATTAAAGAGTATAACTGCACATGTAATTACATAAATTGGACAGAATTTTTATCTGACATTAAATTTTATGGAAAAGATTCTATAATACAGTACAATAATAATTGCCTATAGTACCTGTGTAGGGCAAGCCTAATATTGCTTGGAAATGTGCTTTTAAAGCGCCCTCTATTATCAAGTTGTTTACTGGAGTTTATTGTTTTTGCAATAGTGGCGCTGCGGTGGCATCCTAATTGTCAGCATTGGCTATTTGCGCAAGAGATATTGGTATTAATAATTAAATAAGCTATTGGTGCCTTGAAGAGCGCATTCCTTCAGATTTACCGGGCGTGTCACCGGAATATTGTTTACAGCTGATCGAGTTAAAACGTAAACTTTCTATAATCTTCGAGTTAATTAAAATGGAGACATCAGAATTGTCTTCGATTACCAGTCCTATGAGACCTACTCGACAGCCAAAGGAGTCTGTAAGTATTAAATATGGGAAGATATTATTAGTTAACTAATTAAGTATTTTGACTTTTAGACTGCTCTGTTGATGTCCGTAGTCAGAAGTATTTCTGCCAGGTGAGTACCTATCCATTTTAGTCTTAGACAATCTGACGCCTTCAGTAATTTTATTTTATTAATATTTTAGTGATAGTAACGACCATAGAGATAAAGAAAAAGCAAAATTAGAGAAGGAATTTAAGAGAAGTGATCAGAAGTTGGACGAATTAATCGCAGGTTTGATATAAATATTAAAAGTTTGGTTATACCAAGGTTATACAGTACTGTAATAGTTTTGCGCGTAATTTAATGTTATTCATTTTATATAGCACACAATGGCGATTTGAGCAAGGTGATACATGCGTTTGGAACTGTATCGTCTCGTTTGACAAGTAATTCTTTAATTCAATTTTTTCAATACAGTATTTTATAAATATAGTAGTGGTCTTATTGTATGGATACCCCATGGTTACCCACATGTTATTATTGTTTGATTGGAATTATTTTTATTATTATTTAGTTTCTGTTGAGAGGATTAAACTTACTAAAGAGAGATTATCGAATTGCAAAATGTTGCTAAATTGTCGTAGAGATGAATTAAAACGTCTTTGGTTGGAAGGAATTGAACATAAACATACATTATTTTTATTAGAGCAAATGTAAGCTTCTGATAATTTTTTTTCTATCCGCACAAAAATGTTAAATTTTTTTAATTAGAGAAAAGCTTAAGGATGTTCCCGAAGAAATTGAAAAATATAAATCTAAAAAGCACTATTTGCATGCAACTGAGCTTTTGGTGTCTGCAAGTAAGTACAATGATAGCGAATGTTATTTTATTATTATTCTCATATTACAGTAATTGTATTTTTAATTGAAGCCAAAATTTTGGAAGATGATTTGGAAAATGTGGATGCTTTGAATGAAATCAGACTAGATCTACAATCTAAACGAGAGGTATATGAAATGATTTTAGTTTAACACTTGAGTTTTATTTTTATGTATTTTGCTTTATTACGGTAGGCATTACTTGACGTAATGATTGAAGATCTCCATCGGCATTTATATATAAAAAGCACAAATGAAATTTTAAGGCTTTATCGACAATCTCCAGACAGAGATTTTTCGCCAGCTTTTTTTCCTTATGGACTTCCTGGTACGCCTTCCCAGAGAAAAGATTTCGCCTTGGAAATCACTCTAACACCTACTCATAAACAAATTCAGGCTCGTAAGTTATATTTTATTCTAACTTTTATTTTTGCTTTAAAATTAAATTATAAAATGTTTATTTATTAGGGAACGATAATTTTGTTTTAAATTCATCATCCGCTGAAGTTAATCCAAATGTGAAAGTCGTAGAAGATTTATTAATTTCTGATCCAGAAGAAAATTCTGCGCATTTTTTGGCTATTTTAATTCAGTGTTTAGCAGATTTAAATAAAATTCCTGGTACAGTTGAGGTAAAGGTTAATTCATTACTTTATCGAAAATATATTATGATGAAATATTTATTTAGACTATGAAAAAACGAATGAGAAAAGAACTTGTGAATATTATTCGCCGAACTTCTCAATTAGTGAGTGAAGGAAGAAGGGAAAGTTTGCAAAATTCGAGTTTACGTTCTGTAGACAAAAGTGTTTTGCTTCAAAGGCTTTTGGAACTAATTTTTCAGCAGTTTCACTGTGTAGCTCAAGCTCATGAATGCGTTTTGATGAATCTTCGAAATTTATCTGTAGGTTTTTTTTTTACCAAAATACTATGCAAACAAAGAATTTTTATGAATAATATCTCGCATTTTTAGCGTTCTATATATAATAAAAGCGAAATTCAGCTGTACGATAAAGCAGAATTCTGGTCTTGTGTACAAGCAGTAGTAAGCCACTATTATAATATGAACAAAAAGTCTGTACAGTATTTAGATATTACCTAATGATTTTTATTTTATCAGTTACAAATATTTTTGAGCGAATATTTGGATATGGAAAATACGCAATCTACCACCAAGCGACCGGCTTCTAGCTTTGTAGATACTAATTTAGATGTCGGATCATATTTTGCTAAAAAAAGAATTTCAAAGCCAAAGAAAGTAGGCAACTTTATTACAAAAACAGTTTTTTTATTTTTATGCTCATTAACAATTCTAATTTATTCTCAGTTTTCTTTATTTAAATTTGATTCTTCATCGAACGCAATAGTCCACAACACTTATCTTAAAGAACAACAGTCAATTTTTACTTTGGTAAGTTTATTAATGCTTTTTTACTTTGTTCATACAATTAATTTAAATGTTTTAGGACAACATGTCAAATTCAAATGATAAGATCACCGACGCAAGTGAAAAAATGTTTGTTTGTAAACCTAGTCCGAGGAATATTTTAGGTAACATATTTTATACTATTAAAAGGATGATTTGTTCATTATTTAATTTGAATTAGTTATATTTAACCCACTTGTTAATTTTATCGGAGAAATGGAACAAGTTTTGAAATTTCCGGAAGGGTAAAAATTTTATTGGCATTATTTTATGGGTTATAATTTGAACTAAATTAATATTAATGATAGCTCCCATTGTACACTTCACACATTTATTTCTGAATTTGTCCGTGAGGTTTTTGTAGGTCAAATTCATGAAGAAACGATGTCTACAATCGAAAACTCTTCAAAAAGTGATTATATTAACTTAAAATTAATTTTGAATACCAAAATAACTTTTGGGTAATTTATAGGCAATGACGCTTGGAAACCAATAAATGTTGAAGAGCAGCAACCGACTACTCAAATCAAAGTGTTGTTGCAAGTAAACAAAGAATAACATTAATTACTTATTTAAGTAGTTGAGCAAATTATTATTTTATATAGAGCACTTTAAGGGTCGACAAGCGAATGCAAGAATTAAAAGAAATAATATTGGATCTTCCATTACACGCAGAACCATTTTTAGATATGATTGGCAGTTTACTGGTATCGTATAAAGAAAGTTGTATGGCCATATATAAAGGTATGCAAATTATAAGTAGGCCTACAGTAATCAAATTTAATACCTTAATACTGTATTTTATAAATTTTTGTAATGTTTTTTTATAGGAATTGTACAGCTTGAAGCAGAAGAAAAGCGTATAATTAGTGCGACATGGGCTAAAGATGAAGATATTAATAGATTTTTGCGGTAGCTCTAAATTTTACATGCTATTATCTGTAGAAAAAATGTAAATTAAATTTTTAATTTTAGATCGCTTCCAAATTGGATTAATTTGCAATTTCAAAAAGGCTTATCAGGATCTATTATTGATATTGAAGAATCACCCGAAGAAATTCGATTTCGAAATAAAAAAGAATCAGACATGTTGACAAGTAATTTGGCCGATACTACTATCCCGCCCCATGAAATTATATCGGATGTAAATCAATTGAAAACGCTTTCGTTGCTACAAGAGAGTCTTGTGAGTATGATCCAGAGGGTATTAAATTTTTTCAATTAAGTTTATATGCAAGTGTTTGTATGTACAAAGGGATGGCTGGCTGGTCAAATTAAAGATTTATCCCAATTCTTTCCGTTGTCGCCAAAAATTTTATCTCCGGCAACAGAATTGATTTCACCAACATCTAATCAATGGGTGCAGTAAGTACCACTAACTAACAGAAAATGCGCATGTATTGAATTTTTGACTTTAATTTTAGAACATTTAAAACCTTGGCCAAGGATTTTGAAGATTTATCAGAAATTTGCTTGGTTGTTCTGCATCTCGAAGTCAGAGTTCATTCGTTCTATTATTTGTTGCCAGTTGCTAAACAGGTTTGAGATGTTTATTAAATGGAAAAGAAAATAATAGTATTTTAAATATTTTGAATTTTGCAGTCGTCATTTTCAAGCGGTGTTGACAATCAAGATCCTGATCCTGAAGTTGTAAAGCTCAATAAAGACTTTTCAAGTATAGATGAGGCATTGTCAACAACTTTACAACCAAGAAAGTTTCGTTATGTTTTTGAAGGATTAGGACACTTGGTGTCCTCTATCATCATTAACAGTGCACAATATATCAAAAGAATAAATGAAAATGGTGTAAAGAAAATGTAAGCATTGTGTAATTGGTATTGTAATATTTTAATTATAAAATTAAATACGCAGGTGTCGTAATATATTTGCCATTCAACAAAACTTGACTAATATCACAATGTCAAGAGAAGTTGCATTGGATCACGCTAAACATTATTACGAATTGCTGTATCTTGAACCCGAGGTGAGATCGTAATTATTTTAACGTATAATTCCAATATTAAATTTTGATAAATTATTTTAGGAAATCTTAAATCAACTTGTTGAACATGGACCAAAGTTTACGGAGTTAGATTACAGAAACATTTTCCAGTTAATTCATCGCAGCAGACCTGGACGCAATCCAAAAGAGCTACAAACGCAAATTAACAGGCTGCAGGATATACTTAACGAAGTAGCAGTTACAATTTGAAAATTAAAAATAATATTGTTTGGATCAATTATGATACAAAAGGTAATTTATTAGTCAAAAAACATATTAATGAAAATTGCCTACTTTATAAAAAGAACAATTTTATAGTACATGTTCACACTATAATTAAATAAGTTGATGAATCAAGTTATGATTAAATCTCAAAATTTTTTAGATTTCAACATTTCTTTCATTCTTTTAAGGAGACTAGGAACTAATTCCACTTGCGAATCGGCACATTTTGTAATGCACCCTTCGTAACTGTGTTTAAATTTGGCTATGTCGTCTTCGGTAGATGAGGGAAGAACGTTATCCCTTATTTTATCTTGACACTGCAATACACATCTTTGGAGACGATCCTAAATAAATTACTGTACTGTATTCATTTAAGTGATGCAACTCAACGAAATCCCTTTTCCAACAGATTACATCAAGATATCCCATAACATGCGCTTATTAACTAAACTGAACGTCACTGTTATTACCTGATAATTACTTAATTCTTGTTGAATGTAGTTTTGAGCGGCACCAACGTCTTTTGAACAGTTTTCTATGCAATGATGTACCTGTTCAAGGTTACGCTCATTTGAATCGCAACAATTAGCCGCACATCTATGCATGTCACCCTACATAATTAAAACCCGGAATTAAACAGTGTTGTATATTTAAATTAAGCATTACTTACTTGAAGTTTTCGTAAATGTGCATGATCTAATTCTTGAAGCAAATCATTTACCGCTGTTTGAACACGTGATTGTGCCGCTTCCACCATTTTTGAACGCTATTGCGGAGTTTACGACAGACGATTATTGTACGATATATTGAACCGCTAGATGGCTGCACAATCGCCTTAAGGAAAAATTACAACTTTTTGAAAGTAGAAAAAAAAAAATAAATAATAATAAACCTTGTACATTTACAGTACGTGCACATGCACTTTCAAATATTTTTTTAAAAAAACTTTTTTATAGTTAATTTTAACATTAACTTATAGACAACTACCGGTAGTCTACATGACATGTGCACTATAATTTTAAATCATCTTTTACAAACTTGTAAACTTTTCTTATAGAGTTTGAGCATATTAAGTGCATACAGTAATGGGTTTTTATTCAAATAAATTAATATATAAGTTATAACCTTCTTTTTTCTTTAATATAAAAATTTTGAATTGGCGCTCTTTCATTTAAAATAATTTATACAGTTCCTTTTACGTAAGAAATTGAACGCATGCGCACTAAGATATTTTTGCGAGTAGAGTTGTGAGATTTTTCCCTCCTCGTTCTTTTCCGCAGAAATTCATTGAGGGAAGTGGATCACCGTGTTCATTGTCGGCTTGTCGTGTTTGTGATGATGTCCTAGTGCAAATCAAAATTCTAGTGCTACAAAAATTGCAATTCGGTGGAAAAATTTATTATCAACCAAAAGCATCGAAAGTGCTACTAGCAAATTATTGTATTAATACAAGGAAAAATACCGTCATCGTTAAAATTTCACGGGAGAAAAAATCATTCATTATCGGAGCCGCATTGTTTCAATCGCAATGGGTAAGTTCATTCATTTTATCGATATGATTTTTTCAGGGAAATGATAAATATTGTGAAAACTCGTAATGTATCTTCGGATTTCTATAAAAACTACTCGTTCGCGTACCAGCTCTGTTAGGGGCTCTATAAAGTCGAATTGACTCGGATGATTTTTTTTTAATAAATAAAAGAATGTAGAGCGGCGGTGCGCTATGGCGTTTCTCGGTTGCTCAAAAAGTCAATCGGCGAAAATTCTGAATGAGTATTCACTCGGAAAAATATTCTTAATAGTTTTATCCTAAAGTAGGTAATTGCTAGTTCGGAAGTTGACATGTTTGTAAATTTGAGTAACCCATTTATTATTCCCTAGAAATCGATAATATGCGTCACACGGTAGAGATAGTTAGTGTTTGTTCCGGTTTCGGAGTTGCATGGTCGTCGACGCAGAGCCATATTCAGAGTCTGGTTCAGCCCTACAACACCGCTTCATTCGCTCGTTTACATTGCGGATGCATCCTATAGGTTATAATAATTAGACAAAATGCTACGAATAATATCTCATTATAGAAAGAAAAAAAAAAGATAGTAAGTCCCTCAGGCTAACTAGCAGTCATAATACACCTCCAGTTTTTCATCTTTCGGCCTGATATGGGTGTAGCGAATTGCTGTCTTATTTGATATTCCGAGCACGACTAATTATTAAGGTGGAACGGTTATAATATATCAGATTTAAAAAAAGAAATTAGATATGTTTTTAGGTTTTTTTTGGGTGATATACTAAAATATAACGGTAATTTTGAGATTTTGAGACTAAAAAAAAAATTCAGAAAATTCCGACATTTTGAGGCCAGATGTAAACTCCTGTTTGCTGACACTCGAGTTGAAAAATGTTTTCTGGTAACTACCGGAATTTTACAATAAACAGAGCGAGTTTGACTTTTCTCGAAATCCTGTTTTTTTTTTTTTACAGTACTTTTTCTTTTTAAAGAAAAGTTGTGAAGTCGGTTGCGGCAGTTTGTTTTAATTAACATGTAAATTGTAATTGCCGTGATAGGGATAGTGTATTGAACCTGCGTGACCTAATTAAAGTATAATTGCGTCACCGATATAATTTGCATATCAATTCAATTCTTTTCGCTTGATGCTAAAAAGATTTTCTAGAAAGTGAGATTGCCGTGTGACTCATTCATTGGCAATTCGACCTTTTTTTTTTTCTTTTTCTTTCGTATTTGTTTTTTTTTTTTCCTTCGCGATTGTTTATTTACTTTGTAAGTCGAAATTCTAACAACTTTTCTTGTTACCTCAGACACCAAATTATTGGGTACTGAGAGACTCATTATTTTCGTGTGAAAAATGAAATGCTCCGAGACATTTTGACAGTCTAAAAGTCGCACGAAAATTTAGAAACTTTGCGAACTTAATAATTTTATTGTGTAAATTTCGTTTTTCAGTTGCGAAAAATGTTTAAAGAAAGTATTTTTTTTTGGGGGTTGGTTTTGCGATGAGAATGGAGAAAGATGTGGAAGCGCAAATGCCAGAGACGTTTTTGAAGGGGGAAGTGAGCCATATTCCTATTTTTACGCCTCTTGCCAACGTCTTCGGTACCCTGCTCGGTACTTTCGCAACGGGTGGAGTAGGTGGAAAACATCGGTAGTGCAACAACCGACGTTAATTTTTTTTTTCTTCTAAATTTTGAAAATAGTAGCGCCGGCATTTAAATTATTTTTTCTTCTCTCAAAATACCTACTTTTGTTCCTTCTTTGAAAAAAAAATATATATTTATATATATTTTCCTAGCACGTAGTTGCGGTTGAAAGTCAAGTAAATCGGTCGGTAACTCGAGAATGAAATAATCGTCTAAAGATAAGAATTATGAAAGATTAACAAATACTCTATGGAGTATTATACAGTACTGTAGCTCCAGACTTTGAAACATTTGCTATATCATTTTTATCGCATCTAGAAAACATTTTCACCGATTAAAATACTGTAGTACTAAAATTTATGCATTATCAATACTGTACGTTGGTTTTTTTAAAAAAAAAAAAAATACTTTAATCTAAGGTGAATTATTTTTAAAATTAATATTTGCAGACTGCAGTCATCACAATTTATTATTATACAGTACATATATTTGTTTTGGATAAAGGAAAATCTAATCTTAAGTGTTTATAATCTATAGTAATACATGTAGTATGCAATATCAATACAGTGCAAAGAAAATTTTTGGTTTGTCTCGTGAACTTCGCAGAAAATTTTTAATTTAATGCAACGAAATTTTAGCGAAATTTATTATAAAAATTTTTAAGGTAAATAATTTTTTCTCTTCATATTTATGAAATTTTCCTACATATTTTTTTTACAAAGATTCACAAAGATTAAATTTGCTTTTTCTCTGGTGTATTTCATCGGTTTAACGTTGGTGTTAATTGTGATTAAAAGTTTATGTCGACATGTTTTTTAATCCATTTTTTTTTTACCTTTATGAATGAAATTTAAAATGAATACTAAGAGTGCAGTTTGTATTTGGGATGCATTATTTGAATGATTACAGTGAATTTGTAATAATTTAAGATAAACTTGCGAATTAATTATATTTATCTGTTTGCCATGACGTAATTCGGCAAAGTTAAACAACTATGTCACACCTGACATCAACGATAACGAGTGTTTGCGAAAATATTACCTCGCAAATGTTTTTCTTAACAGTTCTATCTAAATCGCCTTGCAATTTCAAGTATTTAAATTGCTTTTACTTTGAGCTTTTACTAACTCAAGGACGAAGGTATAATCGAGCGTTAAAACGCGCGTGCGTGTCACAACAAATCGCGTTTCCTCATGTCTTTACATTTTTTTCACCACTGATTTTTTATTCTTTTTTTTTTTATAATATTTTTTTTTCTTTTCCTATTAATAATAATGGTCGAGAAGGAGAAATTATTAGGTAGACGGATGAGTGAGATGACGTATTGACTAAAAATTTACCACTCTGACGTATTTATTCAATCAGATGACGAAATTGAGAGCGAGTGAGTCATCGTTTAAAATTTTAATTGCACAACCTACACGTTTTCCTGCGAGTGGGAAGAAAGGAAAAAAAGTTTTAAGATTATAAAAAGATATTATGCAAAATTAATTTTTGAATCATCGTCTATCTCGATTTTATTAAACGTTTTTTACCTAGAATAGTACCGTACTACATGCACTATAGTATAACTAACTGTCTTCAGTTAACTGCGTATTAAGTTAAGCGCTTAATAAATTTAATGGTAATGTGAGCGGTTTGGAGAATTTAATATTTACTGTCGAAATTTAATTACATGAATTTGCAATGTCATTTATTATTTTTTTTTGCAATGCGAGCTCGGCGAATAATTTAAAAATGCATGTATTAATCAATCTGCATGAGTTTTGTGTTTACTCAGTATAAACATATTTCATTGAATTTAATAAGATTTTTAATATAAAGGTTTTCAAGTGTTTTTGCATCAATTTCGGTTCGAATAAAGTTGAAGAGGACTCGCGATGATGGAGATCATAATTTTATCGAGATGATAATATTTTCTTTCTACTTGATTTTTTTAAAAAAAAAAAATAAATATGGTACATGTACTCCGTATTACATTAGTGTATTTAGGTCAATTGTTAACGTGATTCGGTTTATATCAAAAGAAAATTTTTGTCGTTTGAAAAATAATAACACGCATAAAGAAAATATTAATGTTTAATGTTTATAAAAAAAAAATTTTGTAATAGTTTTCAAAAATATTTCTCATTTAAACACAGAAAAAGAAGCATGCATTTAATAAAAGAAAGAAAAAAAATTAGGTTAAATATTCATATCATTTGAACAAAAAATTTTTTTAAAGAAAGTAAAAAACTTGCCTTTTTTAATTATATTATTAAGCTTACAGTACGGTTTATTAACGTTAAAGTAATTTTAGATTTTCGCGGTCGTAGTATTCCGTCTTCACCGGTGACGTGAAAATTATCAACCGAAATGTTAATAATTACACTTAAAGCGTATCCAGTTTCCACCCAAAATCAAATTGCTTAAAATTTTGGAAATGATTTTTGACTGTCAATGCCTTAAATATTAGCTTTCAAGTTACAGTATTAGAAAAAGTTGCATATGAAATCAAATTGGGGAACACCTTTTAGAACGATCTTAAAAAAACAGGTTGTAATTATTTTAAAAGGATCGAAATGCCATCATCAAACATGCTAAAAAAAATTTAATCATACACATGTATTATGTTTTTCTATTGACACTTTCGAAAATTTATATAAAAAAAAAAATTCAAAATTTTGGAATACAATTCGCGAACAGTACTTGTTATTTTGATTTGTTTACATGCAATATTTGTACAGTACTGTATATTGCACCAATAGATATACGCAGGTGTTATAATCCTTGTACATCTGCCAGCAAAGGATTGAATTTTAAAAAAATTCCGAGAAGCTGGAACAAATTCTGTTCTTGCACGTTCTAAAAAAAAATGCATATGATTTTTTCTATGAAATTTACCGACAATTAATTTGCATACTGGCTTTTGCTATGAAACGCGTCTTTGGCAAAATATTTTTAAAAATCCGACGAAAGTTCTGGAGGTGCGAAATTAATCAAGAATTAATACGGTATGTTGTAGTGAATACGCTTTTGAAGAGAATAAAATTTGTTCCAGCTTGATAAAAATCATTTCCTTATTCGACACTTTTTCGTGCTTAACTTACTGGACGCCAAATACTGTAATATTCAGTAAAATCGTTTAAGTTTAAGATGATGGCACTGGTTGGCAATTCCGGAACATTATGTTACGGTTTTATTTATTTTTTGCAGTCATTTTAAATGTTTTTGTAGACGTAAATCAATTTTTTTAAAGTACAAATTATTTCTTACGTGTAACGATTGTCGAGTGTAACGTGCGAATTATTCAGCGAAAAATATGGCAATCATATTCCTAGCGTAAATAATCATTAATTTAATGTAAATACTGTATGTGGTAGTGGAGAGTGAATCTCATTTGTTCCGTCTGTTTCATTAACGAAAAGAGAAAGGAAAAAACTGTTTCTGGCTGACTTTTTTTTTTTACTACGTACATGAACGTAAAACGTTGAGCGAGGCTGAGGAAAGAAAATTGTGAATCGACTATTAAATGGTAACGTTTACGCCAATTGAGATAGAAATGATGCGGGCAGGCTGATTTATTGTACTGTATTATTATTATTTTTTTTTTTCATTCATCTGGCGGGGAAATTCACAGGGGTGTCATTGGATGCTTGAGATACAGGAACGCACAACTTGGTCTCAACATTTTTTTTTTTGTTTTCATAATTTGCGCTGACGTTGCAATCGCACCCTGGTGTTGCGTTTGGGAAAACAAGAGAGATATGAAATGTGGGAAATTGGCCAAGTCGTGCGTTTTCTACGCTCGTCAACGGCGTTTATTTCATTTTCAAGGTCTTTGTTGTGGGTACGTGCCGTACCGATCACTTAGATTTTATTGCACAAAATGGTCGTCGCGAATTACTTGGAATAACAAAATATTCTACGCGCACTAGTACTTCGTATGTCGTTGGTATGTGAATGGAACCTACAAAATAGTGAACGCCTTCTTATCAATCAAAATTAAAAAAAAAAAAAATACCGTATTATGAAAACATCTGGTTTATTTTTCTCCCTTTTTCTCTTCTTCAATCGACTTTGCGTTAGGTGAAAACATTTCTTATTTGCGTCTACATCTACATAATTATTAATCTGAAAAGTAGAATTTATTTGAATCTTATGCTGATACCTGGTGTTCCATTTATAACGCTAGCCCATTATAACTAAAAGTAGTGCGTACAATTTGTTAATTTAATTCAAAATTCTCCAAAAAAAAATTTTTTTTTTAATAAAATTAGTAAAAAATGAAACTTTTATAGATTCAATGTAGATTAGAATTATTGTACAAAATTAATGGAATACGACGCCTAAAAAAATTAATTTTGTACAATACGTGCACATTAATTTCAGTACTAGTAATAAACATTCACTGGAAAAAAATGTTCCAATTTTGTAAAACTGTATTACACTATAGTAGGCCTACCGTATAATTACGCATATTAATATGTTGCAGTATAATAATTATGTGTTAACTGTAATAAGTGCGTACGTGTACTACCGGTAGTATGTGTATACATGTACTGTACTGAAGATTTTAGTACATGTACACGTTCAGACAGTGCACTGCAGCCAACACTTGTACTGCAACAATAATTATTATTTAATATTATATATTTTGGTTATGCATGCACATGTATGTAAAATGGGAGGTTGTTTCATTGCGCTGAATTTGAGCGATGAAGCGTGCGATAACAGATTGTTTTTTTTTTTTTTGCGAAAAAAAAAAAGTATACCGTACTGTATATATTTTTTTTTTCTAAATAAAAAGAAAAATATTTTGAAAAGGGTAGTGTTTATATTGGTCGAGTATTTGTGTTGGTACTTTTTTTTTTCTCTCTTCACCCACGCACTTGTATATGTTGTCACGTGTTTTTCAGCGCCCACTTCCCCATTAAAAGTGCACAAAATTGTTTACGAGCTAAATTTGACCTGGTTTCCTTGTGAGGAGGAAGTTGTTGTTTAGGCGAATGAGGAGAAAACGCTATGACGTGAACTACCGGTAGCCGTTGATCAAGTGCGACTACATCTATTTTTTTTTATAGTATTGTTGCAGTATTATTATCACCGGTAGAATGCGGAGATGCGAGAGTGATTAAAAAAGCGAAAGGGAAGATTTAAACACCTGTAAACAAATATAATAAATTTTTTTTTTTAATTCATCCGCTTGATTTGCTTATCAAACCAGCTTTTTTTTTTTACCTTTGCGCGCCGACGTATCCTTGCACGGATAATTTAACAATCAAACCATGAAGTGTGAGGGGGTTGTATTGAAGTGCGAAGAATATTGTACCGCTCTTAGCTGATCGCTAATCCATCGTTCACAATGAGTTGTGACATGATACATAATATCACTACGTTAATCAGATGGATTACATTTTATAAGCGGTTTGATGACGTTACTACTTGTATTGTATTAATTAAATCTGCAAAAAAAAATTTTGGGAACGATTTTTTATCCTCCTTCATCTTAACGTCATTCGCAATAAGCAAACACAACAGAGTGGTTACGCTGATGTCATTAATTTGTGTAAATTAATTGTTTACTCATATTTTTAGCGTCATTAATTTGAAGCACTGTATTTATTACAGTATTGCACAACATTGATTGGAATTCAAAGCGGTTTTATAGAATTAAGCGCGGATATCGAGTTTAAAATTTTTGTTTTATTAATAAATTGGCATTGCATCAGTTCTAAAAATATTCACTTTTATGAATACGGATAATATTATACTGTAAATACTTTATGTGGGCGGAGTTGCACCAGGAGCGCCTTGGCAAGAGTTACGCTTCGATTCGTTTTACATTCATTGTTCTCGACATAATAATTAATATTATTTTATCGCGTTTTCAATTATTTTAGAATTTCGAATTGTTATTATTTTTTTTTTTGCCTCATTGCAAAATTAATATTTTTATTATACGGTAGACCTAATTATCAGCCTTCGACCCGCTGGAAACATTAGTTATGGTAACATCGCAGAAGTTAAACGAAGCTGGTAAAATGAATGTGGAAATTATCTGTGGGAACATGTGCATTCGATACTCGATATTCCCCCATGGTTGTCCCTACAAGCCTGAATTGAGTTGGTCAAGATGGACCACATAAATCATTATCCAAATATTTTGTTCACTCGAGCCGCTTTTATTACGAACAGTATTTTAATTGAATTTAGGAAATGAAATACCGCAGAGCTATGCGTCGAGTTACCTCGCTTGTAACTTGTTGTTTTTCAGGCACCGGCGGTCGAATTGAAAGAGAGAGGGAGAGAATATTATTATAGTTTGGTTGTGTCTTGTGCAGGTGTACAATACAATATTGTAAATTTATTCGGGTATCGATAAGCAACAATTGTGTACCGGGCGGTTCAAATTGCACATTTTGTTTATTCAGAAAGGAAAATTTATTTATATCTTCGTTTGCCGATTCATAAATTCCGAATTTTTCTAACAGTTTTTATCTTCTTATTTTGGTTAGATAGAAGCGAGCACGAAGAACACGTGTAATAAACGACCTTATTCGATCAACTCCGGTGCTCGAAAAATAAACAAGAGCGGCTAGGCGCTATTGTTCACGGCTCGTACTTTTATTATTTATTTCAAAAGTTGAACGCGAGAAAAAAGAAAAGAATCAGACGATATACATTTTTTTTTTTTTAAAAGCTTTTAAAAAGTCTGGGAAATGTAAGCACAGTAAAATATTATATTCGAGATGGGAAGAGGAAATTAGTATCGGCGGTTTCTTTTTACAATGTGAATTGTAAAAGTTGGTAGAACGAGCGCGAGCTTTGATTCAGCTGTGGATTTATTTGATTGTTTTTTTTTTTATTTTTTATTTTTGAAATTTTTATTATTTCGCATTCCAATGTATAATGTTACCTCGAATAGAAAATGTAAATGGAGTGCGAGAATTATTTTTTTTTATTAGAACCGTTTGGCGTCGGATAAAAAAAAAAGAATCTCCAAATGATAATAAACGACGGGAAAAAGACGAATCGTTTAGGTTCATGGCAGGTCAAGCACTTGACATCATCATCGACTAGATTTGTTATCGAGCTCATTTGAATGCTAAATTTAAATGTTTTTTTTTAAATTTAATTTAGCAATTATTCTTTTTCGACGTGTGTGGTTGCGTTTTTTTTTTTTTGATGAGTGGGGTATTTTAGACTTTGATTGATTAATTCAATGAAATAAAGGGACGTGGCTATGATTTATTAATTTTAAGCTTATTATCAGACGGTAATAGAAAAGTAAACAAAAAATATAAATAATTATTATTCCCATTTTGCCCAACTTACATTGTAGATAAAATGGAATTACCATAAATTTCGGTACAACTGTTTGTTTTTTCTTCTAAAATTGCAAATTTTTACTGTGTTATTTATTATACGAAAGAAACCCCAATTCCGAATAAAAACAAAACGAGCAGCATCATAAAAATAAAACATTTTTCCTTTCATCAAAATAAAACAAAAATATTTAATACACCCAAATATTTACAATAATATTAAAGTCCCTTACAAATTGAGTAAATTCTCCCGACGAAATAAGGTGCACATTTAGGTTGAAATTTTGAAACACATCGAAAAAGATGAACCGAAATAATTAGCATTGCAGTATGCTACCGGTATCCAACTCGTTTTTAGACGAATCTCCACAAATTCTAATTCTACCGTAAGTTTTAGGGAACCGGAGTATAGTTCCCGATACTATCTGCAGGAATGTTTAATATTTTAAAATTCTACTTTTTATTTTTCTGATTTTTATGATGTTAAGTGTTAAAATGTAATGGCGTTTTTATGTGCGTCGTAACAATTATAGTTTCCGGGTGCTGAACATGGGTAAACATTAGAATGGCGGGAGTTTGTTTGGGATTGCCAAAACAATTTTGAATCTGGGTTCCAAGTTAGCGTTGTTGGTTTGGCGTTTCCAAGGCTCGATACCAAATTTAAAAGTATTTTTTTAAAGAAAAAAAAAAAGAGCGGAGTAGCCTGCTTTTTCCCCCTTTGAAAAAACGCGTCCTTGTCGCGGAGGGGATTTTTTTTTATGTTATTTACAAACTCACTCTTAACCTTACCCCTTGCAAACGTAAAATTCAGGATTAGAAAGTAGAAAATGAGTCGGTTTGGAAACAATTGGACGTCATGCTGATCTTAGGCATTTTAATCCGACACGCGAAAATCCAATCCCAACCGATCAAGAAACGAGTGGGCAAAAAATCTAGTAAGTCGAAATTTATTACATTTGGTTTTTACCTTAAACGAAACTTTACGTTTTAAGTTAAATTGGGACGAGCTTTAAAAAGAGTGGGAGGAGTTTTTTTAAAATAATTTCTAATCTTGTTTATGAATCTTTTTGATTCACGGATTAATTATAAATTTAAAGAAAGATAAAGATTGATTTATCAAATTACTGAAAATGATGCTCATTACGTGCGCGAACAGGTTATTATATATTTTTTTTGAGCGTTTTTGTTACATAACAATTTCCTGTTTATTTTTTTTTTGTAAAAACTTTTTTCTGTATTTATACTGCAATGTAAAAACATGGAAAAATGTTTTAAAAAAACGCGAAACTAAAAAAAAAAAAAATGGACAAGTTTAAATCGTCGAAGTATATATTGTTTCATCAGTCGTGCGTAAAATAAACATTTTTCTTGAGGAATCGGTGAAGCGGAACGAAACAGGACGATTTTTTTTTTCTTTTTCTTCTAAGAAAAGAATTTCCATGTACACTCTTTCCACTTTTTAATTCGCTTTTGTTCAGTCTACTAGTGACGGTGCGTATTTTTGAAAATTAATTACCCTCGCTTGATACCGTGACTCGCTTAAATCAAAAGTCGACAATAGCGGAAGTAATGACTTTGATCACTAAGCTGACCAATATAATTAGTACTTTTCATTTTAATAACAAAATGTTAAGTATTACTTGTCTTATTTTATTGCTTATTATTCCAATTAGGATTCTTAGGTTTTTATTCTTGGCAACACTGATGCATCGAGTTTTTCTTAGAATTTTTATATAACTGGGACAATTTTAACCTAAAATTTATTGCATGGTATTTTTAAAAAAAAAAATTTATTTGAACTTTAAATTTAAGAAATTCCGGTGCGTTGCTTTATTAATTGTTACTGTAAATTAAGTTTTGCGGTAAAAATTATTTTTTTTTTTAATTTTATATTATAATTTATTATTGAAAAATGTGGTAACCTACATTTAACTCGGAATAATTATCTGGAAAATGTTATTAATTTAACTAATTTTCTACGGTATCGGTGCACCCTTCTCGATGTCAAATGTTAATAACGTTATAATATTGTAGTCTAGACGCAATTTTTTAAAATAAAATAAATAATAATTAGCGTTAATAAATTTTTCTTAAAAAAAAATATATATTTTGTATATTTTTAATAAGAAAAAAAATGTTGCGGTTGAATATATCTTTCACTAGAAATGCGAATTTTATTTTAATTAGCGTTTTAAGCATGAACTGAACTCGACTTTTGACATTGATTGAAGAGTTCGAGTTGAAATGTGAAGGTGGAATTTTTTTCTTTGAAAAAGGAAGAAAAAAAAATCGTCACAAGTTCATAAGGGTTGTTAATTTTCAACAAATAATTATTTCGATGTGTTTTTCTTATTTAATTGTTATCTCCCAAATAATAATTTTTCGCGTTTCCCGAGGGAAAAGCGCTACATTTTGTATCTACAAGGTTTATTTGATTTTTAGACGTAGTCAGCCGTTAATGGCGTTGACTCGCATCTAGACTAAGCTCTTTTTGGGGGGGGGGGGGGGGGGGGGGGGGGGGGGGGG
>JAQGAZ010000893.1:0-41780 GCA_034692225.1 Polydesmus complanatus
TTTAAACTACAAAATTATCTACATTAATATACTTTTCATTATCCAACTTGTAATTACAGTATACAGTGTAATAATAATTATTGTCAATAGCAGTCTACGTCTTTTATTTTCTTCCAATCTCTAAATTCTAAAACAGTCACTTCCCTTATTCAAATCGACAAGGTCGATTTTTCATCATTCGCACGCAGACGTAAACTTAACAATGGCTTTCACTTATCGATGCGAATTTTGCTGTCGAACCTTTAAAATAATGTGAAATCTAAAAAAATATATAGGGACCAAAAACGCAACTTGTGTCAACTTTGACAGATTAACGCACATGCGACGTAACACCTACACTCCACCTACACAAATACTTCATCAAAATGTTTTCATTTGTCGCCACTTTCCAGCGAGTATTTTCCCAATCGAATCCAACGTTGGTAATGGAAATGCAATAAAAACATTGTGTGAATAATCTTATAATAAATACAGTAAACTCCCGGTTGTTCGGGGGCAAATTATCCAAAATGGAGTAAATAATGACATTTTTGTTTTTAATATCTTTAAATAAGCACCAAAATGACTAATTCAGTACCTTTAAAACGAGAATGAGTGAACGCACAGAGTTAGGACACACTTTACTTGTTAATCAAAACAAACATTCCATACGTTTACTTATTAATTTAATTGTCAAAAAGTTTTCCCAGAAAATTCGCCAAAATTATAGAACTTTAAAATAAACGTACAGGAGAACCAAAGTGTGTCCAATTGCTTTATTATGATTGTACAGTATTAAAATGTATAAAATTAGATGTAATGCAAAAAATAGTTACTAAGTTTAAATCAAGCTGTAATTTTAAATATTTAAGTTTTATGAATATTATTTTTTTGATTTAGGTTTTTGATTTCTGGCATATGAGGGAATGTGACAATTTAATAATTTGTGTGATGTCCACCCACCCCAGATAATAATTACTAACTAGGATAAATGGAAGTTTACTGTAAAACAGTGCTAGTTAGTATATTAACAAAACACAAATAAATAATACCTATTGGATTTGTAGCTTCTACAATATGTAAGGAGGGCAGAGGCGAGTATAGCACCTATCCCCACAATTAAATGAGCCAGCTGATTTGTGTTGGAAGTTCCGGTAGCATTGATGAGAAACCCCCAAATGCCATCTGGAGAAGTCTCGTTCATTTGCTTACCAACAACTTTCCTTTTTTCCTCTCAAATTTCTCATATCTATAACATGAACCTGAAAAATGTGCCAAAACTTTTATTTCTCCAAATAGGAAAAAGAAGAAGAAAAAAAATACAGTTTATTTCAAGTTTTTTTAAAAAAATATTCAGTGGGAATTGCACGCAAAAAAAAAAATCTTGGTTGTAATAATAATTATGCTAAAATAACCTGCAGGAGATTTATTATCTTTTATAAAATTCTTAATTGCGTGACGTGATTATTTTCTTCGCTCATAATACATGTGCATGTACTGTATTACGTTATTTCCTCAAAAGTTAATGACTCTGGAGAATAATTGAAAAATTCTAAAACAATAACATTGGCCTAAATAAACATCTAGAGCTTAATTTTTCCTGCAATTTTTTTTAAATATTGTGATGAAGGATTACCGTTTATTATAATGAGAAAGACGTCTTGAACAATCAAACAAGATTCCCACTGCATGAATTCTTGCAGTAGCAAGCTAGACACATACGGTGACAACAATTAATTAATTAGAAAAAATATCCTCCGTATAGGCTAATTAAATTTTTTTAAAAAAAAATAATAACTTTGCAATTTCGTCAGCACCTGTGAGGATAAATAAATACGGTAAGAAGTTAGTACTAATACTGCATGTTGATGTGCGGTGTGTGATGTTAACCATTTGACCTGAATGATGCTCATTAATGCACGGCTTTTATTTACACGTAGCACTCGAAATAATCTACGAGTTAGTTATTCATTTAAAAAACATTGATGTCACCGATAGAATTATTCTTTTTTATCTTTTTCCGGCTTCTATAACAACCTGATTTATCGAGTATTGATTGTGTTACTATAGCATGAGCGATGGCAAAGGCAAGGAGAAGAGAAGCCCGCAATTTTTTTTTTTACCTGTTTCTACTATGCGAATTTAAATACAAGGCATATCATTTTTTAAAAAATATATATAATGACATTAGACTTACCCAAATAGACTGTTTTAATTGTAATGCAGAATCCTCGCTTATTATAATTCCAAAGTGCCATGGACAAACACAAATTACAGTTATTTAAAACGGAGAGGAGCAGACGTCAGAAAATAGTGGCGTGACTTTTTATTGAATTGACTACGTCATTACGTAGCAAACAAAAGGCGCTTTCTTTAGTCGCATTCGTGAATACACAACCGCTACACACATACGGTTTCCTATTTATGACGTTGATTTCATCATAGAATGATGCTTTCATCGAGGTTTTTTTTTTTTTTTTTTAATTTTCGACACCAGAGTACATCACCCAATGCATGTTACATTATGGCAGGGGGCACCTTACTAGGTGCTAAAATTGAAATGCAAGACCTATCTCTTGTACGGCACCTGGGCCCCAAAATTAAAGTCCATTCAGTTAAAATTATCTAATCTCAAAGGGGACAAAATTAGACAATTCTCGTCTAAATCACCTGGTTTAAATAATTATTGCGCAGAATGGGTGAATGATGAGATGTGCCTCGTTGGAGAACTTCCACCTACTTCCAATGGGGCCCACTATAATATTATACCGGTAGCGGACCTATAAAACTCGGAACTGAAATTAACGTTAATATTCATTTTACGATTATAGTGCAATTGTTTTTATTTTGTCCGCTCGCGTGTTTGATCTATTTCTCTTACATGGTGCTTCTCAAAGATTATTTACAGATGTCGGAAGGTCATTTAAATTTTTTTTACTCTATAGACACGTGCCAAAAGTTACAAAATCAATTTTATCATTTGAAATTGAATCGGCATTTACTGTTAATATAATATGTTTTCGAAGTTACCCCCCTCATCACTGCACAATAATTTAAAAATCTCCAAAATCAAAATTGTATATGTATATCTTTAAATAAATATTTTTGGCTGTAAATTATTATTATTATTATTAAATCATAGTGTACGAGTATGCTTGAAAACGAAAAAAAAATTTCAAGGAAAAAGTAAATTTTCTGGTTAGTTGAAATTCATAGACATCGTTTTAAATTCATTTACTTCACATTTGAAAATTACATCATTAATGAAAACGAGAAAATAATCAACTGTCAAGAATAAGGCAATCAAGAGTGAAATCACGATTGTAACATTTTCTTCATCAAACACGAACGAATTTTAAAGTGAGGTACACAAAGCTACAATGACATTGACAAACAAAGTACGCAAAAAATATGTATATAATTATATGTGATATAATGAGAAAACAAATTAAAATAGAAATTTAATATTGTACATATTTACCTTTATATATAAATCTATATTTCTGGTTTTGAACAATTTGACGTCAACTGTTATTTTGATAAATCACATTCGGTTAATTGAACCATGCGTCAGTTGCATATATTTTTTAATATAAAGATTTGTATAATTATATCGGTATAGCAATTAGCAACCGACATTTACACTCGAATTGCTGTGTTTCGTCTAATATACTTTGGACCCCGACACGTAAATTTTTATAATAATAATATTTTGCGAAAAAAAAAAACAAACAATCAAAAAAAAAATGATTCATAATTAACTCACCAAAAAACATAAATTATACAATATTTAATGCGTGACTTATAAACGATTCTAACCAGCATTTAAAAGCATCGTTATCAATCGGTTCACAAACGCAAAAATGAATTAAATAATAATTTTTTCAATAAACTTTTTAGTTTTTATATACAAAAAAAAATCTACTCGCATATAAGTGAAAAATTTAATAATTTTTAGGGTTTTTTTAAAATTATTTTGATGAATTTACTTTGCGTTGAAAAATGAAAATAAATTCGATAATAACAAATAGCTAAAATTATCAAATTTGCATATATAAAATTATAAATGGGGGGAAAAAATGTAATAAATTTTGTACGCGAATCATTATGAATTCGTTACATTCACAATTTTTTTGCACTAATCTTTCATTTCTTTTCTTTTTTTTTTTTTTTTATTAAAAAATATAAATATAATTTGTTTCTGTTTAATAAAAACTGGTTTTCACCCAGTATGTCCTTCGATTAGGTAATTAGAGCCAATACTAACTCGATTAGCGAAAAGTTTAAACTTAATAGAAATTAATGAAATGAATGAAAAAGAAATAAAAAATGTTCACACGGTAAAATAATAATTGCATCACGTCATCAAAAATTATTTACAAAAATTTCAATTCATTCAACGTTAAAAATTGATTGATTCAATGAAATTTTTGTACATGCATTTTTGTTCATTTTTTACCATTCACAATAATGATTAATTTCGTTTTTAAAATTGTTATATTAGTGCATATGCAATCTTAATTCAATAATTTGCATATTACATAATGCACTATAATTTCTAGTCTAAGTTTTGAGCAAAAAAAAAAAAAATCGTATAAAAATCATGTTAATCGTAATCTTTTCTTTTTTTTTTTAAAAAAAAAAAAGCCCTACCAACAACAAAGGATTAGATAAAATCGACTGAAAATCCAACATCAAAATAAGAAAAAACCAAAAAAAAAAAAAAAATGGTAGGTGAAGGTCAAACGCAATACTGTTTTTGGCAAACTTCGTGTATTAATCATTTAAAATAATTTTCGATTTAAACGAAAATGAGTTATTTTTAAAAAACAAAACAAAAAAAATCTCATATGCAATCGAGTAGTGAAACTATCGTATAGAATACTTCGATAATTAATTAAATATGATTAATGCAATTCAAAAAAAAAAATATTTAAAATAAGCAAATAAAATCGACTTGTATCGCAAACTATTTACAAAATGATAGAATAAATTGCAATAAAAAGAAAAAAAATAAAATTAATGCATTTGACATAATTATATAATAATCGTAAAATGAGGGGGGGAAAAAAAGAAAAAATCAGAAAGAAATGGAAAGGACTAAACAACTGGACATACACAAAAACACAGTCATTTTATACAGCGTCACAAATGTGTGATCAAAAGCACAAATCCAATTTACCCGGCCAGCTTGAATTCAAAAGGAATGCATATGAATAAAAACAATATATATCTCTAAATAATATTTTTGATAATTATATGAATAATAATAATATAATAAAAAGTCTTCAAACTGTTTTATTATTCTACAACGAGAAAATCAGAAAAAAATAATAATGTGCAGGTACTGCAGCATTCTCGTTGGAAACACAAGGAAAGAAATATAATTACAAAATATATTAAAATGGAATGGAATAACGTGTAGAAATAGTAATTAAAAAAAACGAACAATATAACGATTTCAAATTCGTTACACGTCTTTCAGGAACCCTTTAGTGTTTTTTTTTTTTTTAAGATAATATTTATGAATATTTTAACAACTGATCGATGGACAAAAATTGATATCACTTATCCAACATCCGTGTAAGATCCGTGATATCAAATCAAGTCAATGCGATTCCATTTTTAAACCTCTTGACGATGATGAGAGGAGAGGAAATATTTTCCATCTTACAGATGCAAATGAGAACCTGTCGCTAACTTTGGCGGATTAATTGTATTTTTTAGATATATTTACATTAATTTATCAAGTTTTTGTGTGTAATTGATGAGTGTTTGTTGTAAGATGACATTGGCAATTTAGATTTAGGCATTTTGCAACCTATTCCGGCAACAGAAATGAGAATTTTTTTTCTTCACATTAAAATCTAATAATAATAATTATTGTCATATTATATTTTGTAATCATATATTTCATTTGTAAAATATATACCGGGAGTTTTGTAACTACTCTTCTAATTCATTCAATTTTTAAATTCATTAATGGTAATTACAATCATTTAAATTGATTACAAAAATAAATATATATTTGGATTAAATTTGTTTTGTTTTCTAACATGATTTATAAATATGATATAAATCGTCTAACTGCACCTGTGCTAATGCTAGACATTTAAATTACAGGAGGTACCCTGAAAAACTCATATAAAAATATATTTGTCAATTCATTCAAATACACTATACAGTAATTTACTTTTTTATGGCTATAGTCACAAATTTATCTGATCGCAAAAGCAGCTAAACATTAATAATATAGGGTAACAGAAGGCTTATTATTTAAAAAGGCAACGTGATTTAGAAGAGTCTTGCAAATAAAGTACAATTCATGTGCTTAACAAAAATGATACTGTAGTTAAAAATTTTTTTAAAAAATTTATAATTTTAAAATATTAAACAAAAAAAAAATTAAATCGTCAAAAGCCGTATTATACTTTTCCTTATTCATTTTTTTTTTTTTAAATAAGAAATTTCAAATATTTACTAATAAAAACTTTTAAATAAATTCTAATAATATTTTAAGATATTATACGAAAAAGTTAACTTCTTTGTGCCGTCTATTTCGCACTAATTTTATATACTTTTTTGTTTCTAAAGAGTGTAATAATTTCCTCAATTTTCTCCGTCCCAAAATGTTTAACTTTCTTTAAAAGCTGATTTCATTTCTCTTCACTCGCACATAAATACAAGTTAAAAAAAGCTACCCCGCCATCCACTTACACGAATCGTTCATGTGCATCAAGAAAAAATAACCCGATGGGTTCAGTGCACTGACAAAAAAGTGCGTGTAAGAAACTACGTATAAAATTGTATAGAGAAATTTAACTCTGTATGGGTTTCACAATAATATTAGGAAAACGAATCGAACCGATCACACAGTAACAACTTTTTTTTTTCTTGCTTTTCTTTTAAAATCAGTTTCATTGAGCCTCATTTGCAACATTCTAAGCAGTGTCTCATCAAATTCACAACACGAAGATAAAAAAAAACGATAATTATTAAACAAAATATGTTAAGCAGGTCACAAAGCCATCATTCATTGAAATTCTGAAACTAATTGCATTACTTCTGTAATGAATGTAGTATGCATTTCATAAAATATGTCGCCCAACATTTTGCTCTAAGTTAAAAATTAAAAATTTACTTATTTTAAATGGACGGTAGAGTTTAAGTCAATGAACGGCGATTTCTCCCCCCTTTCAAAATGATAAGAATATGATGTACATAAAAGTACAAGATTCAAAATCACGTCTTTCAAGTATAATAATTTTGACGTAACTTCAAAAGCAAAAATGATCAATTGCACCAAAATCTTATCAATCGTCGAGAAGTTCATATCACCGTCAATCACCATGTCTTATAAATCCACACAGTATTAAAAATAAATTCGTCGCTCTGACAAAGTAGCGTGAATATAAAATTGACAATTTGAGATGACCGACAGAAAGCGAGTAACATTCAAAATGAATGAATGAAACCAATGTGTTGATTCACGTCAAACTTAAGGTGATGATGCTTACTACAATTATGTGATATAAAGCCAAATCAAAAGAAAGAAATAAAATACTTGTATATGTCGGGTATAAATATAAGATGGAATTGAGGGAATGAAAGGTGCTTCTCGTGAACTTGGCCCGAAAGGAACATGGGAAGACTAGGCAGTGAGAAAGTCTGACAGGCGAGAGGACCCCAGGATCCCAGGCGATGGACAAAGAACAAAAGAAGCACCTAAACAAAAGAAAGAAAAAAAATTAATTAGTTCAGCATAAAACTTAAAAACAATTAGTTAAATAAATATGTTAATCTAAAAATGTAACAAAATTTCAGGGTTAAAAAAAATTATATAGTCCTTTTATAGACAAATAATAGAATCTAAAAGGAAATGAAATTTAAATCATTTTCCGAGTGATAAATTTCATTTCCTTTCTCTTCCTTTGAATCCCTTCGAAAGTCTCCTTTAAATCTTAACGTCAAATGAGTTTGTTAACCTAAGGCTTTGGGAAAAAATTCAAAAAGGTAACAGACACTCATCCAATTAATCAAAGATTTTGGAATAGGAGAAGAGAAAAAACTATATATCGTGAATTAAGAGTTAACGCAGCGGAACTGATAAGGCACAATTAAGTAATAAGAAAAAACAAATTATTTACCACGCAATTGTTTAAATAAAATGTCAAGTTTAAACATCGCATGCAATTACTTAAAACGTTCAAGGATGTAGCTATAGATCGCCAACAATCTTACAGATGTAGAAATTGATTAGATAATAGCAAAACTTAACTAACCCGCAAAACATTCGTCGTCCATTTAAAGTGATATAAAGCTAATTTTAGACCCATATCACGATTTTCCACATTTCAGGCTTCGCTTTGGCTAAAAAGAAAATTCCAAAACAATTAATAATTTATAACAAAAATTAATTGAAATTTTTAAAAAAAGATTTTATTTACCCATGTAGACGATGATGTTTGTGTGTAAACTGTTCGGGAAAGTTTATTTGGCGGTCCTCCTAACATCGCTTGTAATTCATTAAGCTGCATCAGAAGAGATCTAAGCAAAAATCGAAAAATTTTATTTTTAACCTGACGTCTAAATATACCAAAAAAATAAAATAAAAAAATAATGCTGATGTTATTCTTACTGGTTATTATCTTGAAGACTATCAACCCTCTTTCGATATTCACCGTTTTCGTAAGATAAGTTTTCAACTCTTTAAACACGAAAAGTTGTTAGGTTAAAAACTCGATTGATCAATATTCATATAAATATGAAATTACTTTTTTTCTAAAGCATCCATGTACTCTTTTTTCTTACGCCTACTCTCTTGAGCTGAAATCTATCCAAACACAAGCACATAAATCACAAATTAGAAGGAAAAAATAAAAAAAATAAAATATACCTTGTTTTTAATTTTTCGTCTAATTTTCTTTAAAGACTTTTCTTCAGCTTTTGTGAGAGGAAGTCGATTTGGAATAGGATAGCCCTCAGCGATTAATGTCCTTTTTTCTTCTTCAGTTAACATCAAAACACCAGTTGCTCCTTTCTATCGGAGAAAAGAAAAAAGTTGAAAGAAAAAGGATTACATTAAATTAATGATAAATCGAAAAAATTATACTGTATATTATGTAAATTTAAAGAGCAATACTAAATGTTTCATAGGTATTCGAATGATGCAAATGACCTCGTTTCACCTAGTTACTATATTCAAAATAAAAATTCTGACCTAATTCTCAACATCCAGATTTTACGATTTCTTACACGAGATACTGTGAATTACTATCTTTGACAAGTGCGCAAATTAATTACTACCTCTTAACCAACGATTTAACAATTCATTTACATATGTTATATATTTTTTTAAAGCGCAGTTCAAAAAAAAAAAAAAAAAACTAATCATTTCCGAAATTTGTTTTCATTCCCATGACTATTAAGTAATTATTAATTGAATAGATTTCCAAGTGTTCATTAGGAAAGTAACATCACGTTCTAAAATCTTAAATCTAGAAACGATCACGTTCGATTGGAAGTGTAAGAGCCAATAACGAGTTCGTCAATTAGAACTACATGTACACAATGAAACACGAAAGGAAAAAAAAAAAAAGTACCGGTTGGCTGCTGATGAGGGACGTAGTGGTACAAGACGCTGAATTTTTATATGAAGATGAAGAAACCGGCGAAGATGGAGTAATGATACCGCTCGACAGTTGATTACAGTTGGATGACGTAGTCATGCGTGTTTGAGGACCATGTTTTCTCGTTGACGATGGACAAGAAGGAGAACTGAGAGTCGGTGGACTAGATGGCTGTCGTGAATAGAGAGGACTCAAGCTGCCTTCACTGTCACTGCTATTACTCGATGGAGGTGTTGGTGGCAGTTGAAATCCTAAACAAAATTTGTTCAATTAAATTTTATTAATAAACAAAAAACTATTTAGATTTTGTTTATTATTTTATTTTTTTTAAAAAAAGAAGAATATTATAGTAGCGTCTCATTAAAATGAATAATGTCTAAAATGACCTTGCTCTACATTCGAACAATTCAAAAGATTTTGTAAATAAAACTTGCATGATTTTTTTGTTTCCCCTATTTAGTGTATTGATTGGTGTTGCCATAGCTAAACATTTAAACACTTGTTTATACACTACTGTCGCTTTTGCCATCAATATAATCTACAGTATACTATACTGCACATGGTAACGCATCACAACCACATGAGCTAAATAATTTGGAAGTTTGCCGGTACAACAAAAACTATTAATAATAATAAAAATATATACCCTACCGGTATATAAAAAAAATCGATATAAAAATAATAAATATCAATAACGCAATTAAACAGAATCATTTAATGGTTTTATTATTTTCTGCAAAAAAAAATCTATTTCTTTAAAATTATTATTGAATTAATAAAATGATAGCAGAGCAAGGCTAGGCAACCATAACGTAAAACAATAATTTAAGAAAACCGTAAAAAATAATAAATTCTGATCAATATTCTTTAAGCAATTTATTTAGTATTCATATAAGTTTTTACGAGTTCAGTAAAATTATGCAAAATAAAATAATCGGTTCTAATTATTTTTAAAAACCAATATATTAATTCTTACAAATAAAATGTATTATTGAAAATAATTATTATTAGGCCTACTCTTAGTATTTTCTGTAGCTAATAAATAAAATAAATATTAAGAGATAAAACTCAAATAAATATTTATATTTTGCACACATTTATTTGCAATAAAAATATCTACATAATATTTTCTAAAAGCTTTTAATATCCTGAATTTTGTTAATTTTACAAATATTTTAAAAAAATTACTGTAAATGTATATTGATAAGAATAAATTTCATCGTCAGCGCACTTAAACTCAAGTCAATCGACTTTGTTAAAAAGACGCACTGTATAATTGATTTAGCCTCAAAAATAAATTTGATAAGTGAGCGCAATTTAAATACGGCATTTGAATAGATATTTCATGAACACACGTGCAACGCGATGCGCTACCTTTTCAATCGTGCAGCGTGCTCAACTTATCATAAATTCATCTGCACTCAAAAAAATTTGCAATTGAACTCCGACGAAAATTTAGTTCGCTCGTAATAAATGGCAGGCGAAACAATCCGAGCTAATCTCTCGGTTAGAAGACGACCACTACTTCTAATACACTGTCCTACAATATTACGCATAATATATTTATAGCACTCGAGTACGCTAATAGTGAGAAGGTAAACGCTTCCTTAATTACGATTAATGTAGAAGATGACCTGGAAAAATAAAGCATAAAAATGAAGTGCAGGTAGACGGAGTTCAGCTATTTTTTCTACGTAAGAAAAAAAAAATGAGTTTTCTGACCTATACACGGATACACAGTAGAAGTATTTATGAGTAAATAACACAAAGGGATAAGGTGGTGGTAAAAAAAAATCCTCCCTCTTTATAATTTCAAAATAAAAAAAAAAAAAAGAATTTTCTCACCTGGCAATCATCATAAGCCACTTCTCTTCGCTCACTATTTACATTGAAAAGAAGCGACGCAAATTTGCAGTGTTATTTTATTGCTAGCATTTAACCCTTTCTTTTTTTTTCTCTCTCTCTTTCTTTCCCCCATCTCTATCACTTCTTTCATCTAGCTCTCTATCATTCCCTCAGCTTCGGTAATGTCTAAAATGACTTGAGTGCAAACACCAATTCACGCTCATCTAATATTAGATTTTAAATGCCGCATTCAACCCTTAGCGTAATAATTGTGATTACATGCCAAGCAATAACTTTAAATTGTGAATGTATAAATATCTTTTAATTTATGGAATTTTTATTATCAATTTCACGCTTTGATTGTGTACGGGAGGTCGAAACACTCGACGGATTATCACTTCTTACAGAAGAAAAAGAAAAAAAAAAAGAAAATTCAAATTGATTTCGCTTTTATCATTTGTTAGTAAACTACAGTACCTAGTCTTTTATTTTTTAAAAAAAATTTACTGTACTAAAAATCGAATAGTGCATCAATTTTCAAATTGACCTCCAGGAATTATAATAAAAGTATCTTGTATAAACTATTGTATTAATTACCCGTATGCTAAATGGAACCGATGAGGAAAATTGAAGCAACGCAAAATGTATATATTTATTTTGATCGATCCATTAGAGAGAAAAGTAGAATACTATTATTCAAATTTGAGAAGCACTAATGAAATGTGTAAATGAAGTTTGCATATTCCATATATAAAGAAGTTTGGGAGGGAGTTGAATTTCCAGATTGAAAATCATTAAATTTGATTTACGAGTGATTCTTATCCTCCCGCATGCAACCCATTCGATTCACTCAATAACAATCCACCAAACACAATGGAATATTAAAATTATTATGCACAATAGGAAATTCAAAACTTTTTATCTACTACGTCAACAAAAACCCCCCCCCCCCCCCCCCCAGAAAAAAATTCAAACAACTACTAATTACACCAAAAAAAAAAGTACTACATGTAGGCCTAGTGTATTATAAATATTTTAAACTTACATTGACTTACAATTTTAAATTTTTTAAAGTTATGTTTATAATTGAACACGATCGGCAATTTGTCAAAAGCATCTTGTTTGTGCTGATAATAAAATACATCTCTGCTGTAGCAAATATTTCGTGATCTCCTGATTCAAGTTTTAGCCAAACGAAAATGTTAATCAAATTCAGTTTCATTCAAACTTTACATCGACATTAAATCGCTCAATCTCGATTAAGAAATCCGTTGACAACGAAATACGAGTATTATGGTAACCTAACAACCGACGTCAACATTGTCAAAAGACCCTGCAATGTTTCTGTGTTCTGTATTATTTTCTATGTGAATCTATCAAAATAATAACAAGGTCGTTTTTCTTTGTATTGTATCGTCGCTTTTCCAAAAAAAGAATAAATAGTGCGTTTCAATCTTTAAATTTAAGTTTTTAAATATTAATTAATAATAAAAAAAAGAGGACAATTACCGTGCATTTCAGCGTTATTTGATTCCACTTTGACTTTGGTGGAAAACATCTGCCTACAATTTTTCTGGGATGACCTGTTAGTGGCTAAAACGATTGTCGGTTGCTTTACCGAATGTGTCACCATGTTAACACCGTTGCTATTACTACTACACGAACGAGGCTGATTTAGGTGATGGCTAAAATGATTACTATTTTGTGATAATTGATTTTGCTGCTGCTGTTGTGCCGATTGCTGTAAATGACTGATAAGGAATGATGCAGGTGGTGGAGATGAAGGACTGTAGCAAGAAGAGAATGGAGATGATGCTGATGACATGGCGGAGTTCTGAGGAGAACATGGAGCTGACAATGGTTCCTGTTTTATATGAATCTCGGTCGGTCCAGCACTGCTGGCGCTACTCATTGGAATTGCTGGAAAACATTCGGATTCCAAATCTATAACAAACAAACAGAAAACAAATCAATAAAGTGAATTTTTCCAGGTTGTTTTTTTTTTTTTTTAATAAATTATAAAAATAGGTTACGTGTAATTCATGTAAACAATAAAATTTAATTGTCAAAAATGTCGTCATTGACGAGTCAAGTTTATTTCCTTTACTTTAAATAAAACACCATTTCCGGCGCTTTTTTGATTTTATTTGTTGAAATAACTTTTAGGTCATATTCGTGTTCAACACGGAATTAACAAACAAACAAACAAAAAAAAAAAAAAAAAGATTAACCGAAAATATTTTTGTAAGCAGGAAAAAAAAACTGTCTGAAAGCTTCACTAATAGATATAATCAGCAGATACTGTAGGCTCTCTTTTTATTTTTACCCAACGCTTTACGACTTCGCATCCACATTTTTACGCACAAAAACAGTTACCATAGTATATCTTTTCATAAAACTTGCGCACAAAAACTTGTTTTCAGCATCTTCCTTAGTCGACGATTTACATTTTATTTAAAATATCGCTTTTACAAGTTCCGCCGAGTCCCGACCTTTCACCGGAGGGGTAAAACTCGAATCGGCTAACAAAATTAAGCACAGCACCAAACAAAAGTCGAAAATATTTTTTCCAAACACTCATCATTATCTTCAGAAAAAGTCGACCAGCTACAATCTTCACAAAATTACGATTACAAAATCAAACAATTTTTTTTTTTAGCTAGTTATACACAAAATAGATACTATGATTAATATACAGTATAAGTCTTTCCTAAAATTAATTATGACGTCAAATTTTACGGTTTTTAATTACACCACGAAAGCTTAAAATGTAAACAAGTCGATTATCCAAAAATGTGAGGTCAAATTATGTAAGGGAAATTATTAACACAATTGTTTTTCTAATAAAATAAAAAAAAAAAAAAAAAACAACGTTGAGTTAAGCACAGGTGTTATCTGTGCATTAAAACACAATGAACAGAGTGAGTGAATGAGAGATTATTGCTGATTTGTTAACATATTACTATTCCTTCGCATTTTACAAGTCTAACGACGCATTCTTCGAATACCATCATCATCCCTCCTCATTTCAAGGGTGCATTAAAAAACAGGTGAAAAACAATGAAGCAGACGTACCTGTGCTGCTGCTGACAGAGGTCAACGCAGATCATAACCCCTCCTCTCACTCCCTCTCTTCAAAACACTCGTTCACAATTATCATTAAAAAAACAACAACGATTCGTGTAATTGTTTACATTTAAATTCAGACTTCTTTACAGCCTATTTCAAATGCATTAACAGTTTGTCCAACCGAGAAGAAAACGTAATTTTATATACATAAAAAAAAATTAATTAATTAATTAATCAACTTCTCAAACCGTTATTCAAATTAGTCTATTAACATAAATTTTAATTAGACTCGCAGCGGGGATATCACATCGTCTATCAAGATCTTTTTTTAAAAAAAATGTATTTAAATTTCATTTCTACGCTCTCGATATTAAAAAAAATAATAAATGTTCGCTATAAAAATTAAATTGATCGTAGCACCACTCTGAAACTGTAAAAAAATTTAAATCGATTAGATAAAATTAGCCGGAACAGTATTAGATAAATGAAAATAGGAAGTGGAAAATAGGAGTGGAAAGAAATTTTTTTTTCCATTCAAATTAATATTTAACAAAATGTAATAAAAATTTTCTTCAGTAATAAAAGATGCGATTGCACCAGGACACAGATTTTGAAGGATTCACAAAATGAGTCGCTGATATTCCCCCCCCCCCCCCATCCGGTACACTGTATTTTTTTAAAATACAGTATCCACTTCTTACAATATTTGTACCAAAGCAAACGTTATTGATAAACCATTTCAAAAAACTATGAACGTAAACTTATCAAAATTTGAGAAAGATAATATTATCGAAAGTTGAATTGTATTGCATTTCATAATGGTTATTTTCAAGTTCAATTCTTAGCCATTTGTTTAATAAACCAAATGTCGCAAATTTCAGAATGGGTCTATAGTAATTAAACAAAAATAATAATTATATTACGGTCTATTATTGAAAGCAGTGGTGCTTTTCAAATACTGTATTACAATATGAAAGAGCCAATACATGTTAATTCATTTGCAATATACCTGTACTGTACCTAGTTTACTGTATATTCAATTATTAAAATGCAATAATTTTAAATCTTAAAATCTTAATCTTTTAATTCCTTCCATTGCTTTATTACTGTAATATTAACCACTATATTCGAAGAATTCTTTTATAATTCGTTTTCCTTATACATGTAAAAAAATTACATTAAGAGTTTGGTTTTATGAAGTGCAAGAAAACATCAATATAATTACAGTATTGATAAAATTACCTCGCGATTAAAACGATAATCTTCGAGTTTCCTCCTACAGTATATCGCATTGAATGTGAAAGCCACTTAATGGAATCTTTTTATTATTTTACTCGAATTTCCACATTTAATTTTAGAACTAACCGTGATATATCAGATACATGTGTATTAAATAAACGTTGACGGTCACATAATAAAACTTAAGACGAGTACAAAAGTCGAAACTTATTTATTTCTTCTTTCATTTTATCAAAGTCAATGTCGAATAGAACGAGGCGACATGAGTAGATATGCAATTTCACATGTGTTGAGCGTGAAAGCCGGTATCGAACGAACGCCGGCTGCTTTTTCGCTTTCTTTCTCAACGCAACTGGACCGACCAATTATTATTATTAACTTTACGGGAGTTTGCGAAAATCTTTGTGAAAGTGGCTAAAACAACCCCTGGTTCACTAGTGCCAATGCCTACCATTCATTCATTATTTTGATCTTTTTCACGGGCTAACGAAGAGTTTATCCGACCCTCACCCAACATAAATTTCGCTTTCCACATTTCCTTTTTCGAAACTTAATTGCGAAAACGAGAATTATGATTCTGCAATGAGCATTATTTTAAAAAATTAAAAAAAAAAAAGATTACCATTAATTTGAATAAATAGTGAAATTATTTCGAAACCTCTAACCTACTGTATATAAATTTCATGATAACGAATATTCTAACAAATTCATAAAACATTATACATTACAGTTGTTCCTGAAATATGATCAAAATAACAAAAATTCAATTTTTTAGGACAATGTGCAAAGTTCTCGGCGAACTTCTTGGTAGTTAGCCAAGTTCAAGGTATTTTCAAAAGATACTGCAGAAAAGTTTTGACAAGGTTAAAAGCTATTTTGTAGAGTTAATGCACGTACAGTAATTACTTTTTAAGAGTGATTTGTCCATTACAGGCAAAATAAGCAAACGCGGTTTCTTCAGTCAGTCATTAAATTTTTTTTATTAATTATGGGTACATCAAATTTCGACGAAACTTTTAAAAAAAATAATCTCAAGATTCGCTATTACGGAAGTAAAACCTTGAATAATGAGGAATTTCGACTTGATAAAGCTTAAAACCATATAAAATCAATTGTTTTTTTGTTAAAATAAAAATTAATTAAGTTCTCTAACAATATTCTGTAATGACAAATTATTAGTATAAACGAAAGAGATCATGTACTGTACATGTAAATGATCATTTTTAACCGCTTCTCATATCCGTAAATCAAAAATTTTTTCAAATTCCTTTCTAATTGTAGGATAAAAAGATCGTTTTTCGCATCTTTTATGAATTACAAAAAAATCGTATTTTTTTTTTTTTTTCAATAAAGAAAAGTTTTTTTTGTAAAAAAAAAAAAAAACGTCGAATGTTGAAGTGAAGATGCGTTACCGGATTAAATGAAGGAGGAAGTGATTGAAATTCAAAAGCTGGCGGTGAATGAGGTGAAAGGTGAGAGATTCAGTCAGCACGTAGACTTGAGCTAAAGGCAGGCACATCGAATGAATTTGATTTCAAACTACACGCACTAAAGAGGTCACTAGCATCGCTAACAAATCTTAAAAAAGTAAATTAAAAAACACGAGGTGTAGTAGGCAATAATAATAATTAAGATAGGTAACGAGAAGATAATGATGGTTCGGCCTTGTCCTTCCCCTACTTGGAGCTCAATGCACTTGACAAGAGATCTTTAGAGCTCAAACCAAGGTCAAAGTTCAAGTCCACTCTTATACGAGGAATCGAATTCAGCGAAACCGATCTGATCGCTGAGCAAAAATCAAATGTATCGGGGAACTCGTTACATGCACTAAGATTTGAGGAGATGTAGAAAAGAATATTATTGTCAATTGTCCAAATGGAGAAAACTGTTATTTATTGTGATAAACATGTGCAAAGAGCGCAAACTTTGAATTCTCATGCAAATTGTTCCAGTGAATTCAAAGAGGAATTAGAATTCACAAACATTAACCAAAGGTCAACAAACATAATAAATATTAAATTATTATTATTCAGATGCAAAATACAATATTCATAACAAATTTCAGTACAGGGTGAATAAGAATCAGACTCCAGCTTCGGTGCACTCGAACTTGAAACTTAATAATTCTATCTCGAATATGAAAAAAATAAAATAAAAATGGAATTTCACATTCGAAAATCTACATTATTTTACAAACTTTACGGTTTAAGTTTCGGCTGTAAAAGCAGATTGCAACCAAAGACAATCTCATAATTATTACTGTATTAAAATTATAAATTGTAAGATTTCAGAAAATAGGCTACTTAATAACTCCCCGTCCCTCAATTGGGGTTGCCGTAACAGTAAAATATTTTTATTAAGCTCAGAATTCATTTTAATGAGATGCTTAATATGCTATAACTATTCTCCCATAAAGTAATCAAGTACCGGCAAAAAATTGTATTTCGAGTAAAAAAAAAGTTACTAAACACCAAACTTCGGCTGTACCACTTGTAGAATTATTAAAAAGATAAAACGGTTTTTTAAACATTAGTGAGTTTGCGGTTAAGCTTTTTTTTTTGACTGGATTTCAAATGCTTAAGACGTCATTGGAATAATTATAATACTGTAGTAAGATAAGAAATTTAAGAAAAAAATTTTGTTTGTACCGGTATTTGTTTAAAAAAAATTCTTATTTATGACGTCATTATAGCTTTAGGAATAATTAATTTCCTTTTTTAACTGTCAATAATAAATCTAAAAATTCAAACTATGACAACATACTGGAAGTAGTAGAGTTAAGCCAAAGAACCAGCAGAAAACTTCAAACTTTTAAGTACCGTACTGAAAATTAAATACCGCACTGTACATTTGCTGAATTAACGTTTTGAGTGTAACTATACCAGTGACATCTATATAACGGTATAATTCTAAGAGAGTGCTTTTCTTTTTTTTTTTTTTTGTAGATGACTGGTAAAACCACGGTGAACGGCATAAACCGCTCTCCAGAAAAATATACCGTCTGCTGTTACATAAAGGTTCTGGGCAACCCCGGGTACCTTTCCTAGTATTGTATAATTTTCATAATAATAATTTATTCAGACAATTACAAAAGAGCGCTAAGTATGTTAACTCAATTCGTCATTGTTTGACAGTTAATTAAATTGTGATGTAAGTGATCTGCGAGAGGGCGCTGAGCAACTAGGGCGTAAAGAGAAGACTACGAGACTTTATTCCAGCAATTAATTTTACCTGCAAATTTGGTTCCTTACACAACGCACAATTAAAAACGCTTATCACCCGATACAGCATTTTCCCTAGACTAATATACGGCATTAGAAACGCCGTTGTTTACTTCCTGTTCGAAAGGAAACGGCATGCTAATGCAAAGAATTTAATTGTTCAACCACATTTTCACGGTTAATTACGAGCTATTTGTTTTGAAAAAGAATCACGGAAAACGGCAGTTAAAATTCCATTTCAAAATGGACAAAAATGCTAATTTGTCAACAAAGATGTCTTTAGTTAAACGTAATATTATACAGTAGACCTATAAATGCGAATCCTGTTCTGTCATTCGAATTGCAAAAAAAAAATTTTTTTTGCTGTAATCAAAATTCTTCTTTTAATCTACACCTTATAATTTCTGTCAAAACGTTTCTTAAACGCAGTTTCGAATTTATTATACAATAACTCGTAATAATTAAAATTAAAGCATAATTTAAACTTCGGAGTACATGTACTGTAAAAAAAATAAATTTTAGTCGTTTCATTATATTTCTTTTTTTTTTAAAAAAGTATTTTTGTCCAAATAGACAGTTTGTGCACAGAGCTATCGAAAATTGCTACAATCATCGTACATGTAATATGTGTTATTCATTGTGTAAAAAATCTATCAAGCGTCATGCAATGCTATACATGTAGCTTCCAATATCTCAAACAGTTAACCAACATGTTAATTAATTTGTATACAGAAGTTGAATTTGTAGAAAGCTACCAGCACACTAATGCATCTCATTGCGTTGGTAGTTTTCTATTGAACTTTTTAAATTTTTTATGTTTATTTAAGACTTATTAAAAACTTTAAAGAGCTAATCTCAATTTTCAATACAAGTGGGCTGGTGGCTTTGTGCCATACGCTATCTAATTTAGTTACTCTTTTAAGTTCATAAAACAACAGCGTTGTTAAAGTCAATGTAACAGTCCACAAACAAAATTTAATAATTAGAATTAGAATTTTTAAATACAGTATCAGATTTGTCTAGATAGTATGACGTTGTAGGGCCAAACATGCTACAGTGAACTGTACAGTATAATGAATTTAATCTACCAGATTGTAATGTACAACAAGATATTGTTGCCTGTGCCTGTTGTAAACGAGGTACCTATTTAAAGCCCACAGGTTACTAATATAAGACTAGTGCAGTATGTGCGTAATATTATTGTGCAAAAATATTTATTTACATGAAAAAAAAAAAAACATTAAAAAACATTGCTGGATTTTCAACTATAACACCCGCCTTGCACGTGCAATTATTAAATGACCCAACACCCATGAAACGCCTATTAATTTCCTCCACCAAACTAGCTTTCCCCCCATTATTTTCCCATTCATTTCCTCCTTTATTTATCCCCTCCAGACTCTTATATCCCTCTTTTCCCCTAAACTCAAACATAGCGAAACCGTAAACAATTTGTATTCACTTTGTAATAATATTTTTAGAAAAATGTCACCTAATTAAAATGTCACGTTAAAATATTTGTATATAAAACTATGTCAGTATGCATATTTTTTTAAAAAATAAAATGCATTATTTCCGTACTAATGTGATGGTTAATAATAAACGTGGTTCTTAAGTTCAGTCAACTCTATTCACTCAATTTATTACTTAACGTTTCGCTTACATTCAACGATAACATTCCTCCAGCCAACAACACAAAAAAAAAAAACTCTTTCAATGCATTGTTCTCGCTTGGAAACCGAGAAAAAAATTCTTTTTTCGCCATTATTTATTTTTAATAGTAAAAATAGAAGAAGAAGAAAAAAAAAGTGAGTGAAAAGAAAGATGAAAATAAGTTCAAGAACTCGGTCACACGGCGAACAAATTCTTTATATCAAATTTACAAATGTATCCAACAGATGTCGCTGCTGCCGATTTAAAATTATTATGCAAATTCTATGAAATTCAACTGAAAATTCTTCAATACCTTTATACCGTATCAAAATTGAATTTGATCTCAAGTCTAAATTATTATGTCCGTGTTATTTCTATTTGAAAGTACATGTATTTTCAACTTGCGATCTATATAAAAGTTGATTCCAATTTTAATATAAGAAAAGTTAAAGATTAAACAAAAATAGTTTTTTGAAGCTGCAAAAAGTGCTAAGGCGAAAATTATACATGTACTGGTAGTTTAATATCACTAGTGAAAGTTTAGTTTGTGAAAATTACAGTATTTTAAAACCTTCATCTACGAATTCTATTTTAGCGCAATCGAAACGAAACTTTTCGCCTTTTGCAACGCGGAAATGATTTTTCAGAGCCATTTATCTCCATTCCTGAAATTTTGTTTTTAACGAAATTTCAATACAACGAAAAACAAAATCTACCATCCCGCGGAGGCTCGTCATTATTTACATTGGCAGTAAAACCGCAGAATGATAAAAATCTGGAAAATCAAGTGAAAAATTCTCAAAATGTATTAGAAATTCCCCCAAATATCTATAAAAAACAAAACAATAAAAAGTTTAAAATACCACATTTATTTTATAAATTCGTTTCCCTCCCTCCCCAGGCCACCCTCCACCCCCCTTTAAAAAAAACAACTTTTCTAACGTAAATGTTACTGTTTTTGCTGAATGTGTGAGTGAAACTTCCAAAGAATTGCAGAATTTCTGGTTCTACTAACGTTCGTGTTATTATAAAACAATTTGATTGAAATATTATACTGCATGTAATTTATCCCTTGAGGGCACAATATCAATCCCACTTTAAAACATTTAAACCTGGTTAAAACCATACATATTATACAACAAACGAACAAATTCTGATTTTAGAAATTCCTCGTTTATTTTAATGGCAAACGTTTCGGGGTCCCAGTTACATGAAGTGCTTCTGACGTCATCATTAGCCGCACACACGTACAAACTCCCAAGTAATGTTTTTATAACCCTCTCCTCTCCCTCGCTTATTAAAAACGTTTGTTGAGTGATGAAAAAGTCCAAGTTGAATGCTCTGAGCAGAATGTGGCTGCTTGCGAGTGTATAGCATCGGTGTATCATCCGAGTACAGGTACAAAAACAGAGAGAGAGAGAGGACTCAATAGAGAGAGAGAGAGAGAGGTAGATAGAGCGAGCAGTGGCAGAGCTAGTGTTAGTGAGTAGGCAAATTGGGGAATGAACTCTTGAATGAGCGGCCGTCAAAGGGTAATCAACCTACTCTACCTCTTCACTACCCTCCCTCATTCTACACGGTACATCTAATTCACTTCGCAACAATTTTTAGATAATATTATATAACGCGGCTTCAACTTCTTTTTTTAGCGGCGTCAGAACTCGGCGGTGTAATTAAAGTGGCTCTAACCGAGTGCCTACTGCCAATCATCGAAAAAAAACCAACCACATTTTTAGCCTTAATAATACGACGCAAAAAGTTAATTAAAATTAGTTAGTAGGGGAAAAAAAAAATAATATAAAGTGCGTAGTTACATTTCCCCACTTCGCTAAATTTAACAGCGAGTAAATAAAATAGCCATATCATTAATGGATTTGACAAGTGCGGTCACGTGCTCGAAAAGCATTTTCTATTTCCTGGACCAAAAAAAAAAAAAAACAAACAAACAAATAAATTACAAACTCATCGAGTTGAAATAATCAAAAACGAACGAAGAAATATTGTTAAAAATTTTGAAAATCACTTTCATCGAAAATCGAAACCAAGGTGAAAAACAAAACAAAAGAAATACTGTATACGCGAAGGTAACAAAACAACATTTTATATATGAGAGAAATTTCGATAAAAAGAAGCTCAGGAAGTTTTCCTTCGCAGAATCAAAGCTTTGCTAAACTGTATAAAAAATACATCCGCTAAATTAAAAATATTGACGATTAAAACAATAAAATTTGGGAGATTGTGACAAAAAAGATTACAAGATATCGTTCCTTCGATCAATTTTTACTTTGCGAGTTCTAAAAATAGTATTAGAGTTAATTGCAGGGGAAGAAACATTTACGGGAAAATTTCTATAATAATTATTGTTACTATCAACTAAGAATACAAAAAAATCCAGATTTTTTTTGTTTTTTTTCAAGTTCAAAATTAATGAAAACAATAAAAAGTTGAAGTATAAAAAAGTTTGTTACTGTAACTGATTAAAACTGCTTGTAATCATCAAAAATGAAGAAAATATGCGGCGGGAGAATAGCGCCTGCCATCGTCAACATATTTTTACACACTTCCGCTTAAGCCCAAAAAAAAATAATTTTTTTCTGCTTCATAAGTGCATTTTGAAAAAAAATACTCAAAACTCATCCAGTGTATTGATTGATAAGAACGCCACATTTTTTTTTTTATTATTGGTTCTGCAGTACATGAACGTGTAATGATGATCGCACCTGAATCGGCAAAAGCGTATACTGAAACTAGCAAAGGGTCACGAAATCTCAATCGATTCCTTTCTTTAAGAAAAAAAAAAGATTACACTTTAAATACCTCTCGAGTCGGGGGTAAAAAAATACTCCGGCGTTGTGTGTAACTTATAAAATAAGATAGAAATTGCGTGCCGTCGCGTACAAAGTGCGTTCATCAGTGCGATGCAAACGCACGGGCGGTAGGCGTGGCCTTCACCCGACGAGCCAAGGTGCTAACACTTCGGTCAAATAGCTTAAATCAACATTTTTTTTTTTTCATTATTACTATTATAAAAAATGTTGAAGAAAAAAAAAATGTTGACAGAAATAAAATCATAAAGACGAACTTCACTCAGCAAAATGTTATCCATTTCTCAAATGACAAATTATTGCAATTTGTACATGTAAAAAATTAAAATAAATTGCTTACCAAAGTTTCTAATAATAATTAAATATTTTTTAAAAAAATAGACAATAAAATACACGAAAATTCAACTGGAAATGCAAATTTTGTGGTTTTCGTGTACGATGATGTTCTTTTTTTTTTTTTGTAGAAAAAAAAAAATTGGCCGGCAAATTTTTAAAAAGAAAAATATTCAAAAATTATAATAGAAATTTCATAAGATAATTATTATCCCAACTAGACCCTTCATTTACGCGATTTTTGTGTAAGCAAATAGAATGTGCTCGAATTACAGTATATTTTCAAACTAAAAAAAAAATAATAATAATAATAATACCGGTAATCAAGCAAAAAAAAAAAAATAAGTATAATACACTGTAATAATGAAATATTCGTTGTACTGACAATTAGGTACTGCAGACATGGTATAGTGCCACCTCGCGTTGAATTTTTATCAAAATTAAATTAAATGAATAAGCGAAGAATAGAATCGCGTTAACTTTTGCAAGTATTAAATGACCGGAAAATACAAATTAATCCACAATTTGACCTTTTTTCAACAATAAAAGTAAAATAATAATAGCAATACAGTAGAGCGTTGATTTTATGAACATCGGTCATATGAGCAGCAATTTGTTTTTTCATAGAATATTTATGTTAAAACAAGTTTTTTTTAAAATTATATTGCAAATTAAATAGCGAAGTGAAGTACATGTACTTGCATAATTATAATAAAATGGGTTTTTTTTAAAAAAAAATTTTTTATTCAAAAGACAGTAGTTTGTTGCGATTAAATTATGCCAACAAATCGGTACTATCAACACCTATGTCTCCCGACTACTTCATAAAATCGGCGGTCTATTGTAATAATAATAATACAAAAAAAATTAATAATCTTTTCAATTGTTGAAAACAGACATACAGGTAACACGATCCTCATTCAATCGAATGGGAGGAAAATGACGGCCGATTGAAGAGAGATCTGGTTAATTGTACACACAATTAATAATAACATTTTTTCGCGGTTGAAATAATAATAATTATTGCAATGTAAGCGAATGGAGTGGGGAGTGGTGAAAAAGGGAGTCGAAAAAAGCCCCTCTCTCTCTCTATTTCCTCTCCCGGAAGTTTTTGTTCGATGTACTCGTAATAACGATGGATATGTTTGAATCGAGTGGGAGTGGCCAGCACTCTACTAACACGTGCTCTTGCCCATTCATCTTTCATTTTCAAAACATCGAGGTAAAAAAAAGAAGATATGTATATATTTTTATTCACTATTATATCCGCATATTTTAAGTCATAGAGTGAGCCCCACCCTTCGACCCCACTCCATCTTCTCCTGGACCTTTTTTTTTTCTCTCTCTCACATTTTTGTCAATTGTCAATGTTGTTGCTTTCGGCATGACGTCAACGCGCCAAAATGAGATCTCCCCGTGACAATGCACGTTCGCACTCAACAATGACATTGACTTTTATCAAATACCGATTATTATTATATACCGCGCATCATACGTTTTTCTAAACCCGCCATTCAATGCTGATGACGCAAACATTTTAGTTTAAAAATTGACAAATTCAAAATTAATGACTATTTTATACGGTACAAAAATATTATTATTATTGTTTGCTCAAAAGAAAATTTTAGCCTACATTTCAAAATTTGTAACAAAAAAAAAAAATAATAATAATGAGAACAAATATAGTCAAACATCTGTATAACGTAGTTATGAGAAATGGGCAATTTTTTCGCTGTATCAGTTGCAACTTTAATGAAATATTAAAATTTTTAATAGAAAAATAACACGAAATAAACGAGTTTAAATTTTGACATTGTGCTACAATTGGTTTTCGTAACAATTTCAACCGGAACTTTCAAAATAATTTCGTTCTATAAAGTTTTTTTTTTTTTCTTTCTGTAATAATATTTTTGTTAAACGCACATGCATTATGTCTTATGAGAGAAATATCCATCATTTATTTTTGACGTTATGAACTTAGGTGTCACTACAAAGAGATCATCTACAAACAGTTCACATTCTGTCAATAAATACGTTGCCGTAAAATCATGAAATTTAAATGGACATTTTGCAACGTTTGACATATTAAACCATTACGCTTATTTATTTATTTTTCTTAAAAAAAAAAAATAATAAATAATAAACCGCGTCAACCTGTATATTAAAAAATGTAAATTAACCTTAAAAAAATAAATAAATGCAAAATAAAGTAAATACGGTATAAAAAAAATTATAATTTATCCAATTAAAAGCTTTTTCTCTCATTTCTCGTCGAGTGTAATATTCGCGCAATTTAATAGGAGAGCGGAGTCGTAAAAATGTCATCTAAACTTTGTTTACAATTTAAAAAGCCTTCCGATTCCGTATCCTAGTTGATTGACGTCTGTTTACCAAACGAAATGACCAGAGAGCGTCCCCCACCAACGCCGTCGCTACTGTTGATTCACCTGCTGGCAGTATACGAGTATTTTCCTCCCTGTGTTATATTTTTGATCAACTAACTGTTGACTCTGCTCGCAATTCGCATTTTTTTTGTTTTGTTTTTTTGGTCATATTTTAGTCGCACCTGTTGCGACCCCTATGTCAATTAATTAATTGCGAGTAGCGCAAACGCCGACAATAACAAGAGTTTAAAACGCGTTTCCCGAATGCTTAATTTAGCAGGTTACCTGCTATATCGATGGAAATCGATGTTCATCACGCGAGCATCTTGCTTAAGGGCGGACCCTGTAGATAGTGCTCGGAATTTGAAGTTTTTTTTTTGAGGTGTGCTTAACCGACCCTCAAAAATGTTGCTTCGATGGACAAAAAATGCCATCCGCAAGCGCTAAAAACCACAATTTACACGTCTTTCAACAACACTTTGCTGTTACTCAAATACAGACCCAAATGGGAAGCAAAGCAACCGAGTCATTTGATCGGTCACAATATCAAGAGAACCCTAGTGTGTGATAATCATGTTTTATTTATGTGACATTTTTGGATTTTAAACAGACAAAAGAATCCCCTAAATTATTATCGCGTTATTACTTTTGTTTTATAAAAAAACCTATTTGAAAGCAAAACCACAAACTACCACAATCAGATTTTTTTAATGATATATCGTGATCTATATAGCGTTTAAGTCCCGTATACCAATGTAAAGTATTAATAGCTACGTTAGACCAGTTTCTTCCTTAATTTCCTTAAAACAAAAATTAAAACAGGATGCATTCTTATAAATTGAAACACCGCATTGAATATGTTTCACATCTTAGCAAAAAATAACTATGTCCCAAACATAATTTAAAATAAAATATTATACTGTATAGATAATAATAAATCATTTTATAAAATTGAAATACTTTATAATGTAAAAAAAAAAAATGAAATTTATCGCAGTTATTATTATTTTTTTGCAAAAGTAATGTATTTTCACAAAAGAAACCACATTGCAGAGCTGCATTTATTCTTGTGCAAAATTATTATTTTTTTTAAAAAAATTTTTAGAAAGTTTTAATTAGAAATCCTGGTAAAGTTTATGAGGACAGTAACAACAAAGCAATTTTTGCCTACAAAGCATTACGTGCTATTGATCCTATTCTTTGCGCTCCAGTTTTGCAAATAAAAAACAAAATTTATGACAATAATACCAAAAATTTAAATTAAATAGAAAAAAAAAGCTTAAAATTTCATGTCGACAAATTAGTTGTAAAACACCTTACTAAAATAATTCACAAATTTAATAATAATTAACCGCAAAAAAAAAAAAAAAAAAACGGATAGTACAAAAGCCATATTAATACGCTTTTTTTTATTTTATAAAATACCGGTAGTTTGTAACTCGAGCAATTTCGTGTTCAAACTGAAAAAAAAAAATACATTACATGTAATATGAATTTTTAGCATCGCAATTTTTTTTTGTTTTTAATAAAATGTAATGATTCGAAAATCACAAACGCTGCCAGTCAATTGTGAGCTTGATTGCATTTTTTCACTACATCTTTTTTTTTTACCCTCTAATTTTTTTTTCTTTTTCATTCTCGCTATCGTCTGTGTAGATGTCTGAAATATTTTGAGATGTGTACTCGACGAAAATGTGGTCGGAACAGACGATGGAGAGTAACTATGTGCGCGCGCAATATAGGTCAAGATCAACTTGTTTCCTAAATTACATCTTCAACCTTCAATATCAATTCGTAACCAGACTACGTTCCAATACATAACCGAAACAACCAAAAAAAAAAAAAAAACAACTAAAAAAAATAATAAAAATTAATTAACATTAAGTGACTCGCACAAATCGTGCACACTTTTTTGTACTTGTATTTCTAAACAACATTTTTCTCTTTAAGACAAATTCTTAATAAAATTTTGCATAACGTATTTAAAAAAAAAAAAAATATTTAAAGTTTTATTCTAATTGCTAAAAATAATTAATTTCAAATTTATTATTAGAAAGAAAAGAAAGAATTGTTATTATCTCGGACGTTGATTTTTAAATAGAAGGGCGCAACAGCGCTCTTAGCAGGGTGCTAATTATACGATAAGAACTAATCTTTCGTACTCACTCCATACGTGTGTAGCCCTGAGTCAACTAAACTACTGTTTCAACCACTTAACAACTTCATAGCACGCGAAATACACTTGAGCCATTTCAACTCGCTCGTTTTCACCTAACTTTTCTGCTAGAGTTGACTAACTTATTACAAGGGGGAAAACAAAATTCCTTAAAAACCTCGCTCCGAGCTCAACGGTAACAAAAAAATTCCTTTAAAATTTTATTTCGAGAAATACAACTCAGAAAAAAATAAAGTAACAATAAACATAAAATAGCAGATTCTTATTTTTTAATGTTCCTTTCATCCCCAGGTGGCGCTTTCCAACGCAATTACAGCATCAAACTTAATTTATTTTTTTTTTCTCCCGCTTACAAAATTTACATAATTTATTTTAATACTACCGCAATTACCATAATTTCTTCCAGTCTAAAACCGAGTTAACCGATATTAATAATTTTAGTTTTCAAAGTTCCAAACATTGAGTAAAGACATAATTCATCAAAAATCCGCACATTGCAACATTGAGTGCAAACGCAGGCGAAGAGCAGCAGCAACAACAAGAAGTAAGTACAGAAGTTCTCTGAAATTTCTACACAAAGAATTTCAACGGAATATACAACTGTGCACGCCGCATCCAAAACTTCGCTATTAATACTTTTTAATCCTTTTTTAAAAGCCTTTCAAAACGTGACTTAATCCTGATTGAATACAACTTTTTATTTTTGATCATAATTCTCGTTATTTTTATTAAAATTCAATTCTTAGGAAGTAATGCTTGCCAAATAATTTCGATCTTCATCAAAAACAAATCGAAAAATAATTTAAATAAATTAACGAAATTTTTTTTTTCAATATTGTAGTTTAGTTTATCAGTTTATTCGTTGTATCGATTCTATTTTTGTCACGTGAAAAATAAGTTTTTTTTTTGTACTGGTATATTTCGTTTTTTTGTCGAAAATATAAAGCAAGTAAATCCTATTCATTTTCCAAATGCGAATTTCATTTCTATTATTTTTCGTTATATTGACATTTAACCATAAGGTATTTTGCTCAACAACAGGTGTAACAAAAAATTATTATTTTTTTTTGTTGCTAAACATCAATTCTCATTGGAATAAGAGAAGGGGAGAGTCTCTGAGAGAGTTACGAGAAAGCTGCGGGAAGAATTGAATAAGAATAAAAAGTGAAAATAAAATTGACCACAACATCGTAAAAATTTCGACTTTTATGACTCCTTGACAATGTGTTGGGAGTAGAGACACAACGAACTCCTTCTTACAGTGTAAACACGTCGTAAAACAATTTTTTTTTTATACTGTACTGTATACAGTACAATCATGTACGTACAGTATATTCAAAACAACAGTAATGTGTGGAATTGAGTCTAGTTGACAATGTATTCACCTGATAACCTGTAATACGCTCAACTCAATTCCAAGCCAAATATAGTGTCTATTTCCGTTTCAAATGGCGGAACTGAGCCTTCTTTTGGGTGTACATGTACTGTATTGTGAAGGAAGAAAGTCACAGCAGGAGGCGCTAATAACACTTCCAAGTTCGCATTTAAAAATACACTGTACATGTACAAGCAAAACACATGCGCGCTGTTAAAATATCATAAATATATAAAAAAAATAAACAATTTTTCATTTAAAAACTTTGTGGTATGCAATAAAAAGTGTGTACATTTTTATATTAGAAAAAAAAAAAACAAACATCAAAATTTGAATCGAATCGGCGCGTGAATCGAGTTTTTATTTGAAACTGTCAAATGCCCGCACGCTCCTGTCACTAAGAATAACCAGCACTCCATATTAAATTATGTAGGGTCCCACACCTGTTCATTAAAAAACAACAACAACAATATTTGAATTGGATTTTAAGTTCTAACTTTGTAATACAGAGTAACATAAAAAAAAAACTTTATTAATATGGAAACAAAAACGCTTCGTTTGCACAAAAACACTCATGCATAGAATTTTGATACTGAATAAAGTTATAATGGGGTACATAAAAATCGCGCTAATGAAAGATTAATTGTAACTCAACCCTTCGTTAGCGCACGTACAGTACACTATTTACTTAAATTGAATTTTGATACCAGTTTAATTCCATACATATCAATTTCTCTCTTATATACCCCCCCCCCCCCCTTTCAATCCTTTTTTCATTAACGCAACTCTTGCGCAAATGTAGGATTTTCTGTTTGTTTTCGGAAAATTTTAAAACAAAATTTCACAAATAAAATAATGAATTTTTGGTTTTTCCTCCTAATTAAGCGTTGAAAGAATAGCGAAGACAAAAGAGAGCCTTAAAACCCCAGAATGTCACTCGCTGCTTGGCTTAACTTCAGTGTTTTAAAGGAAACTGGTGTTTTCAACAGGGCAAAGAACGAACTCCGCAGTGGCGCATACAGAATATTTTTCGGGAAAACGCTTGAAAAATTTGGACCCAAGTCAATACGTACTGGATTAAGCGTTGTTGGGGCGATATGGTTCAATATGGAATAAATTATATAGTATATATACAGTAATAATAATAATAAAAAAAAAAATAAACGGCGCAAAATTTAGAAAAATTCGACAAATTTATATTTTTTGGAGGAATGTCTCTCACTCTGAATTATAATAGGAAGAATTACTACGCTAATACACTGTAATTATTATGTTCCAAAACCAATCGAACACTGCTAAGTTTAGCTAGCATTAATGGAAACTACACTACCGTAGTTTTACTGTACAGTATTTGCCAATGAAGCAACGCTGTATACGCGAATATCGCGTGTATATTTAACATTTCGATTTTTTAGCCACTTCCGCTTGTCGTAAAAATTGGTTGTTTATAGTAATCGGTGGATCAATAAAAAAAATAATTTAAAAAAAATCCCGAACTTTTTCAATACTATATTTAAATCAAGAAGAGGCTGCCGCCTGGCTGCGATGAAAAGAGCAAAATTTGAAATAAATTTCTAAAAACTATCTTTTTAAAAACTAGTGGTAGATAAATTCTAAGCATGGGAAAGCAAAAGTAAAAAAGTAGAAAATGTTTCGAACAAGTCGGACGAAGAGTGACGTTAGCATATTTTCAACAGCAAACATCACACACAAACATATGTTTCCAAAGATGAAAACACTTCTTTTTATTATATCCCGCACAATTATATTTATTTTACTATAAAAAACCCCATATTTAAAATAATAACGCTCAGCTTTTTCGAATTTTTTTTTTTTTGCCTCGACATAAAATATAAATACGATAAATTTTTTTTTGTGGCACGTATAACAACAAAAAGAATTTTTTTCTTCTCATTTAAAAAAAAAATTAGTACTAAAAAAAAAATCTTGTATTGAATTGTCGATGTGATAAATAGAAACCTGATTCGAATGGAAACCGCATTATGAGTAGAGAGGTAAAATTCAACGAGCGAAAAAAAAATTTCAATGGGACTTTTCTCAGGTGAAAATTAAAAAAATAGGTTTCAACCACCGAATCCATCTACAATGAAAATGTCGATATAACGAAATTAAAAGAAATATTTACGTTACTCAATTTTTAATCAAATTTCAGATGAAAATAAAACTTTTTATGTTTTTCAAAAGTCTTTAGCGTATATTAGAAAAATTATTTTGCTATTTTTTTTCTTTCATTATACGTAGTGGTGCTTGAGATACCGGTGGGTCGGATGTGAGTTATTTAATGCCAAATTATATTAAAAAAAAAAAATTAATAAATAAATACCATATTTTTACTCATTCAGAATTTAACTGACGTCATGGTGAAAACATTCCGCAAATTTTGACGTCATAATAAAACAATAGAAAAATGAAAAAAAAAAATGCTTTTCAAAAATAATTATTACAAAGTGATTACTTACTGTCACGTGATTAAAAGTGATATATTATTTTTAACCGTTTATTTAGCATACTTTTATTGTTTTTAAAATTTCCATTCACAATTTATTTCTCTTTCGATTGAACGAATTTCGAAAAACAACGAACTAGATCATATCCTTTCTTTTAATCTTCTAAATAATTTCGCTGTATCGACATTTATCTATATATTTCACGCTTACCAAACCGAACATCGATATTTATTACCGTTTTATTTAGTTTCTCAATTTCATAAAATTTAAATTAATAAATCAACCCACCTCTCTTTTATAACATCTAATATAAAATCTAACAACTAAAAAGCACAAAAAAATAAGTACATGTATGAAGAAAAATAGCGTCAAATTCGCTACAACTTGGGATAATAATAATATTTTCTCCCTTTTATTTGAATGGCGTCATCACGTGACTTGAGTGGATGACAATAATAATTTATGGCACATATGGCTCGCAGCTAATAATCGAGCACTTCTTGTTCCCATCTGCCGAACGAACCAAGCGTTCATAAACGACGTCACTTTCCTATCCTATTCTCTCAAACTACAGTACATGATTGTATGTACTTCTTAAAAATTTTCACGTTCAGAAAAATATTATACGAATCGTTAAAAGTTCGATCAAACCGACGACAACAACACGAGCAAGGAAAAAAAAAATGTTTCAAGTGTCGTTACAATGCCATTTCCGTTTTAATACATATTGTTCGTTACTTCCACTACCACTTCCTGTTTGCCCATCGACCTCATATTATATACACACAACCGCTCACATTATTAAAACAATTAAATAAACTTACCCTCCCTTTTCTCACCCACTCGTAAAAACCACCCACCGTTTTTACCACCGCAAGATTTTTTTTTTTTTAAATTACACTTAAATATCAAAGTTACGCGCATTAAAATATGTAGATAACGAAAGCAATAAAAAAATACAGACAGAGTACCACCTTCGCAAAGTGTTCTTTAAACTCAAAAAGCTGCACATTTTCAAGAAGAAGAACTTTAAAAGAAACTAAAATTTCACACATTTAGATAATAATAATAATAATAATAAAAATGAAATTTATTTGAAAAAAAAAAAAAAAAAACAATAGAAACATTTTTCGATAAACAGTAATAATTTATTATTGCAAACTTTGTTAATTTATAAACATTTTGTTAGGAAAGAGAATGTTCAATGTACTTTTCGTTTCAAATCCATCCATTTACGCGAATTTAGCTTGCGCTAAAATTTTGTAAACCGGAATAATTTTGTAAAACGAAAAGTACGAGTATATTGAACATTGACTCTCTTTTTTAACAAAACGTTTATAAATTAACAAAATTAGCGATAATATTATTACTGTACGTTTAATAAAAAATGTTTCTCCTCCAAATCAACTTCATTTGGAGGGTCCGAGTAGGCTACTGTACTTGGAAAAAACCATCATTGCCCTTCCCCCCCTCCTTACAGTAGTTATTTTCACAAAATAGAACTGTGGCCAACTGACTACACTGTACATGTACATTTAATACTAGAATCAAAGCCAAAACTGTCTTTTTTTTCTTCTTCAAAACATTATCTAAAATTTGCAAAATATTTAAATAGTCATTTGTACAAGAGGACGACACCTTTACATAAATAAAGAATTATGAAGCTTGGTAAAAAAGTTTACGAAACTCAAGGACCGTCTGTATGTAATTTTTAAAAAAAAATATTGAAGTGTCAGCTTGTACTGATTCTAACTGCTTGGATGACACGAACCTAAAAAAAAAATCCCCCCCCCCCCTCCCTCACCTGAACCAATACCATGTACAATGGAAAGTACGAACGAGTCTTTTTTTGGGGTGGTGATGTCATTGCGTACAAATGTAGACCCTCGAGTACAGGTAGTGCGCATCAATTCATCAAACAAAATATGAAGGGAGTTACTAGTTATAATCACGTCCTTGGGTAAGAATCAAGTTGTACACTAGAATATGATTCTAATTGCTGAGAAATGTGAAAAGTAAGTACATAAAAATGGCCGCCACGTGATCGGAGTAACGCGAGCTAATTATTTATGTGTAGAAAAATAGACTGAATTTAAGTGGATGATAAGTTTTAAATGACATTTTATTAAAGTGCAGTGTCGTATTCAACGACAACATAAATAGACGGGGGAAAAATATAATTTATTAAAAACCGGAAATAATATAATACAACCGGAAGTTTTTTTTCCCGTCACATTCAAAGCGATTTTATCTCTTATTTTTTTTTTTATTATTGTTGTTGGATTAAATTACTACCGTATATTTTTTTCCTCTCGAAACTATTATACAGTAGTATCATTTCTATGACATCAGCAATAATCGATTTTAATCGATCGATCAATCATCCCAGATTCAAAACCCAGTTCTTTACGTTAGAATTAGTAATTACATTTTTTTGTAACAACAAAAACCTTTTCAACATTAATTTTCGATGGTCTCCTAATAGATTAAGGAATAGCCCAAGTAAAAAGGGTTTGCATATTACAGTATAATAAGAAGAAGATCAATAGAGATTTTGCGTTCATATGCTTAAATCTTTAGAGTTTGGACTTTGAAATTTATTTATTCATTTACATCTGTCCAGAAATAAATTCCAAAGTCCAAACTCGGACGGCATAAGCATGGGACTTTAAGTATAAGAACGAAGCAAAAAGCTTAACCGCAAAATCTCTAGTCATAAGCAGTATCTTATACAACTCGTATGAGAATTTTCTTTAAGAAATGACGGACATTTTTATGGATTGCTATCACATTTCATAATATTTTGATGGTCTCCGTTCATTTTGTCCTCGTTTTTAAAAATCAGAACCCTCGCGCAAATCTCTACATTATTTTTAAAAAAAAAACAATTCCTTTTAAACGTAAAATAATTCAGCTACAATAATTATAATACACACGAAGCGGTGTGCCGCAAACAGAATTAAAATCGTTGCATTAATTTAAAAAAAATAATAAAACAGCTGCTATTTTAAATTTGAATGCCTTCAATTTAAATAAAAGCTGATACAGTAGATCGCAAATTATTTTAAAAATAAATTCTGTACGAACTGATACCATGAGCTAAAAATTATTGTTGAAAAAACAAAACCAAAACCTTTAGCCACATTTAACATAGCGCGATACTTTTTTTTTTTTGTTACTCGGAAATATTAATTTCCTGTGCGAGATAATAATAACTTTATCTTCCCAACGATTAGCTCAAGGAATTCGTGGCTTGCAGAGATAAAAATATAATAATTGAAGTGGTTAATTTTTACCTTTTCCAAAGTCCTCCAGTTTGCAAACGTTGTATTTGTCGTGGATACTCATGGGAGAGCCCGGTAGATCGTCGCTGGCGGACAAGGAATAGCTGTGTTCGGACTGGATCCGAGGCGATTGGACGGCGTCGGTGAACATCCGGTCATTTAGGATTATGGGCTGATGATCTAATAAATTAGCCCAGTCCTGATCTCCCCCGAACGCGTCACTCATCGGCTAAAAATGCAAAATAAAATAAAATTAGCAAAAATAAAAAAAAAATTTGTTTTGAATTTCATTAAACTATGTTATTTGTGTCAATACGATAATTATTTTTCATCTAATTACGTCTGACCTCAAACTTTTATCAGCTGTCAATGATAAGCGGAAGTATGAAGCGCGTACAGTGTCTATGTCAATAATCAACTAGGTAAACTCAAACAATTGATTTTTTTTAAAAAACACTTAATCAAACTTTATAATAAAAAATAAAATGCGATAAGAAAGTAATAAATTCGATTAAAAATATATAGGAAAAATATTAATCAGCTAGGTCAATACTTGAAAAGTAGCCCAGATACTTGAAATACAGACATTTAGACTAACCCTGACTTAACGAACTCCATTTATCTTCTACTTTTTTTTTAAAAAAAAATTTTTGCTTTTAAACTTTTGAATTCATTTAGCAATAGCCGGTACTTGTACAGTATTTAAATTTCTATAAAGTCACACTAATCCAATTAATAAAAAATAAAAAAATAGGAAAAACTAAGTGAAATAGGAAAAAAATAATGCAAAAAAAAAAAATTGTCTTGCATAGAATTCTCGCAAAGGGAGGGTTGGGGGAGTACCAGATCTGGGGAGTACGGCGTAAATATTTTTTTTTATCGCGAATCATAAAATTGCTCCATATTTCTTATATTCAAAACTAATCTTGAAAACGTACGTTGTAATCATTATTTTTTGCATAGAAAATTTGGTCACTAATAAATAACAATTTTTCATTACATTGACGTTATTGTACTCAAAATCGATTTACTGTGCCTTGAAATGCTATTTTCAGTCGAGACATGCTAAAGATTTCGCAGTATTCGCAATAATTATTCTGTAATACAGACGCTTTACTGTAATTTTTGATAAGAAGTAAAAAAAATAAAAAGTAATTAAAACAATTTAAGATAAAAAAAAATTAATATTTAATCCAGATGCGTCGTCTGCGTTTACCATAATAATTTATAATAAATAATTTTAGCAGATGTTTTGTCGTGACGACTTTTTTGACATCAGAATTAAGACTTTAATCTTGGTCGTAAAAGAGATCCCAAATTCAAACACACATCGCCCGAGTGCTCGCCATTTCATGTACCGGTATCTCAACTACCGGTATTGTGTGTGAAAAAAAGCCGAAAAAAAAAAAGGATAGCACACATTTTAATCCAAATAAATTAAATTTTCTGTTCAATTTCCGTATTTTACGCGTGCATTAAACTCTTAAAATTTTTAATTTAAAAAAATCAGGTTAACGAATTGTTATGCAATAAAAAAATACCAAATCGACCGTGATGACGTCAACGAATGACATAATCAAAGGCGTTAAAAATAATAATAATAATAAAGTAATAATATTTTTTTCTTAATCGTGTCATACACAAGGTATGAATTTGCATGAGCATAGTATGAGCACGTTCACTCCCTACAGTATTTCATTCGAAAGTTTCGTTACATCGGTTACGACAATGCTCTTCTTTCTCTGCGGTTAGCGCAATAAGGAAACTCCTCGTGGCGTTGCAATCAAATTATTTTAAGGTATTGACATCAATTTCACGTCGTAAAATAATTCTTTTTCTTTGTACGATGCACACAATAACAACAAAATAAAAACCGTTTTTTTAGTGCAATTTATTACGATTTTAATAAACACCAATATGCGCACCTATATAATAATTATTAAAATAGAATAAAAAATTTAAACGGCAAGTCTGATTCAGGTAGTGCTCGATTAACAAAAAAAAATGTATTCGTTAAGCAAAACTTCGATTAGAGAAGTAGAAATAACACGGAGGAAATTAGAATACCCTCTCGCATTTTAAATCAGGCAACAAAATATTTCAGCTGGGAATTTTTTTAATTTCCAAACATGAAATTGCCTTTATATTAACTTTACATATAGCGAGATGGTCAAATAGATTATTATTTAAAATTAAAGTAATCTAAAAAAAAAAATTGTTTTCATGTAGAATGTATATTTAAATAAACACAAACATTAAATAAAAGTTCGTAATAATTATCATAATGTGGTTATTGAAACATCGTTAAAAAAAATAACTCACAATTATTTGCGTCTAGACTGGTCAACGGTTTCTTTTCCTTTCTCATTAATGTTTGTAAAGGATTTAAGGGGACTGTAAAATTCGGTATTTTAAATTTTAATCACGTTAAAATTAGGTCTCGACAACAAAATATTTCGCTGTCACCAAATTTCTAAAATCTATTATTTCAAGTGGTAACACACGGAAAGCTTTTTTTTTTTTTAATAAACGAAATTCAAGTTTTTTAAGCATAATTTTGTAACCACCCTCCACAATGTTTTTATCTGCTATCTCTTGCAGACTATACAGTAGTTAACTAACTCATCTAAAACAATTCACTACCCCATAAGTGGTTGACAGATACCGGGAAAAATCCAAATAGTTTGTAAATGGAACTTTGTTTTACCGGTGCCAAACATTATGTTACTGGTTTTGCAATACTTAAATAAATAAATAAATAACGGAGCAAAATAGATTCTTATGCATTTTTATTAAAACGTATGTTTACAATTTGAAGACCATGTTAAAACCAGTTTCAAGTATTACTTTATTCAATATTTTTTCTTCACGATGAATTTGAATTTTTTTTTTTTTTTAAATTTACTGTACATGTACATGCATTTCTTTTCCACTAGCATTTAGATTTTCTTTTTGAGGTCAAAGACATTTTAATTATTAACGACCACGCATGCGCGCACTTATATATATTATATACTGTATAAAAAAAATCGTACATGTAGTATAAAGATAAGATCGAAATTCTGTAGTAACAATAGAAAAAAAAACCATTATCGATTCTAAATTTCCGATTTCGAAAAAATAAAGAATACAATTATTCAAAAAAGAAAAAAAAAATCCCAACATTTTAATTAAAATTTAAATGTTAAGATAGCTTAAACATCGATTATCGCAATGTCCGTTCGCAGACATTTTAGCTGTAACCGCAATAGCTCTTCGCGTAATGATGATGAGACACGATATAGGTCAAAAAGACACCAAAAATTACGAGAGATATAAAAAAAAAAAAGCTGCATGGTAAACAGTAAACTAATAAAAAAAAGAAAGAGATTAACAAGCGCGTTTTATTATTTCGATTCCAAGTTCAAGCAACATTTAACGCTAATATAACGATTAATAATAATAAACAAAAAACTAACAAAAAAAAAAAAAGCTAAACAAATAAACTTAAATCCGCGAATAAATGGAAGTTTATTTTCCCCGTCAAATAAACGTTAAATCCCAGATCAAGTCGAATCCAGTTTCTACGCAACCGTTAATCGCCTGCAGAAGAAGAAGAAGAAAAGAACATTTAAATTCAAATTTTCTTTTCATTCTTTTAAACATTGTTGTCAACCAAACAGCATTTTCACTTCTTCTCCCTCCTTTCATCTAAAAATTCCCCCCTTTCATCGACGAACCGATTTAACTTTCGATTTCCATCTCTTCCACTCAATTACCGTGTCCTTTTGTCTTTCCCCAACGTGCCTCCGACTCTTCTTTCTACATACCCTCCGCTCCAACATCCCCTCGGGACACACCTGTAACTGCCAAAAGACACTGACCTATACCCAAAACACTAACCCCTCTCTCTTCGAGAGACCACTAAAAAACAACCACTTGTGCCAGCCAGCTTTCTCTCCACTTATTATTATTCACCGGTCTATGGCATTCGAAGCACTCTCTCCCCCTCACTAAATAAAACCCGATTTAATTAAATTAAATTGCGAGTTAATTAAAAAGGCTTGCGTACACTCGTAATTATAATATAAAAATATTAAGACGCTTATCACTTTGAAGGATAAACAACTGTGAAAATAGTTGGGGTTGTTGCTATAACAACGTTTTATAGTCCGCATCAAACCGATTACTGTACATGCACTTCTGTTTAAATGAAACATAATTAAACACGAAAATGTGTTAAAATGTTAACGGTTCAATTTAACGTTTGTCAACGCTATTTACGTAAACAATTTTGTCCATCTGTTAGCCGAATATGTTTTTATTCAACTGCAGTACAGTACCGGTACCACTTTTTCAAACTTACCCACCACAACATTACATGCTTTGTATTAACACTCAATTAAACAATCACATTAATTTTGGCATTTGCTGGTAAAAACTTATAACATTTTATAATTTGATTGACTGTTTTTATTTCTAAATTGAATTTTTCTGAACACATACAGAATTTTATTTATTGACGTAAAATTTTAGTGAATATTTCATCGGTTTAACCAATTAGTCTATTTTTTTAATTTAAATTATAAAAATAACTTAAACAAAAAGCAACTAGCTTTGTAGTCAAGAGATGGGCCACCTAGTGAGGTACCTAATTATTCAAATACCGGCTTCACTATTAAATCAAGCTTCAAAGTAAATTTTGATGGACAATAAAAAAAAAATAAAATAACAAAAAAACACCGTACATGTATGCACTTCGCAACACTAATCATACTTTAATTCAATTAACTTTCTTTCTTGATTTCCTTTGAAAATCATAAGCTTTTCAACTTTTCTCAATTGCAAATTATTAATGGAGTTTGCGCATTAGAATGCAACTTAATTTATTTACTTAGGAACAGGAAGATATTTTGTTTGAGCGACAGCCTAATCCATTTTTTTTTTTTTAACTTTTTCACCAAAAAAAAAAAAAAAAGAAAGAAAGATGCTTTTAGATATTGTGTTGTTTCACAAATGACCAATTCGTTAGTCGCGTTGGCTAGACATGTGTTTTTAAATACCTTTGTCATGCCTATAAGTGCACCTCGGAGCTAAGATCCGATTCAAAATGTTTTTAAGGCACTTTCAGTAGTAAAAAGGGTCCTAACGTCCAGTCCCATCGGCGACTCGGAAAAAACAAACCGTCATTTGTCGATGCATATCACATACCCTACGTGAATCTTTGTCAAAAAAAAACAAAACAAAGATAACCTGGTCAAAAACCTTTTCTCTTTAAGTCGTAGTAGATTTACCCCTGACGAGAAAAAAAATCTAATCAACGCTTGATTTCCTCAACTCGACGTGAAGCAGAGACCGAGCCTATACTACACCAAAACAATCGACATTTTTTTTTGCATCCCTCTTACACACCCCTCTCACCCCCAACTCCACTTAAGAAGAAGAAAAAAATCTATTTCAGAGATAGATTTGGTTGGTTTATGATGCGTGCACACACCTAGCGAGAAATACGCAAGAACCTAACCTCCTCCATCTTAATTCACCAGCTGGAAATTTGATCCGGAATGGGGGGAAAAAAATGTTTATAAAAAGCGATTAGTTGCAGTTTTTATGCTTTTCAAAAAAAAAATTAAATAAAAAAAAAAATGTTAATAAAACAAGTCGGAAATGTGTGAGCGCAGAATCGGCTCCCGGGATGATGATCACGTGACTAATTATAAACCGCATCCGCCGATATAGCAAGAAGTTTGGTAAAAAAAAATAATTTTTGTGTGCCAAGTTTAGAAAACACAAATTTAATATTCTGCTCAAGTCACAAAAAACTTGCGTAAATTTAATAGAATTTTTTTTTTTTTGCTCAAATTTAAACGAAGAAATCACAATCAAACTCAGAAAATAATTTGACATTGTATACCCAACTGCATTAAAGTTCTGATTATTAACACTACCGGTAGATTAATATTACGCCACATTTTACATTTACAATGATTGAAAGCAATTTGATCTCAAATATTATTCTTTAATCGCGTTGTACGAGAGAGCTGATTGTATAGATCCTAAGGCATAGATAAGCTGGTGGTATCTTTAGTCTAAATAAATGTTTACTCGGTCGTCTTAGCAACTTCGCACGTGTTTTGAAGTTCAAAAGAAAAAAAAAAAAAAAGAATCGATTTGTCCTCCTTTTTTCACCGAGAATTAGAAAGCAACACCGCGGTGATCTATCGACGTTAAGTCGGGCATTTGTAGCGCGCAAACCCGTAAAACGGCGTCATGGCAACTCGTGCCGATGCTTATTGAAAAATCATTTTATCCCGCTTCAAT
>JAQGAZ010000894.1:0-41768 GCA_034692225.1 Polydesmus complanatus
CTTGAGCGGGCCTGCCGAAGTAATATTTGGCTCGCCGGCAAAAGGCCGGATTAGTGCTATCCCAGGCACTCTTATCACGGCTTGAGCGGGCCTGCTGAGAAATCTTCTCAGGAAGACTTTTGTGTTTCCAAGTAAGTTTTTTTTTAGTTAAGCTTTAAAGTTTAGTAGATCTAAATTTCTTATTTTTCTAGATTTAAAAGAGATACTACAAGGATTTCAAAATTTTAATAGTAGACTACCCATGTAACTCAAATATGAAATTCAGAATTTGCCTTTAAGACATTAAGAATGGTTTTCTTAATAAGTAAACAAGAATAAACGTTTCGAGATTCGTTTTTAAATTAAAAAAAAATAACAATATAATATAAAACTTGGTTAAATGGTAGTAATAAAACTAATAAAGTTCATTTTTTTATTATGTGTATTTAATTTTACCTCACCCACTGCATGTTTCATAATAATCAATTTGTTGATTTTTAATTTCACTTAGCTTTGGAGATTTTTCAGGAGCTTAGATATTGCAATAAGAAATATTAAATAATATCAAAATATATTTTATTTATCACAGAAAGAGTATTAAGGGAGTTTGCCATAAAACTAACTATACTTTAATTCGTTCATATTGAATTTAATTTTCGTAATGCACATTTTTCTTTCGGGGTCGAACACTTTTTTAGCAGAACAATTGATGCTAAAATAACTGCTCAAAAAACGAAAATCACGCAAATGCAATACTCCGTCTATTTCGAAAAAACTGCTTCCTTTGCATTTGATAATTTGACTGGTTAAATAGTCTTCAGTAGGTTTCGATAGTAGATTCTGTAATTCGCTGTCGTTATTTCGTAGCCCATCTTCACAAATAACTATCGGAAGTTCATCTGAATCATCCTCATTCTTCGCAAACGTGGTTTGGGCCCGTACATTTTGAATACAAATCCACAAAACGACGAAAGTAAACGCCGGTTTGAAGACATTCATCACCGTTTCTTTTAATAATTATTAACTAAACAAAAAATTATGTGGAATGAAAACCCCAACATTTTAAATTAAATACAAAAATATATATATAATGTTTTTAAATTAAAAATTAAACAAAAAATTAGTTGAGTTTACTCAAGTAAAATACGATTTTAGTTGTAAATATTTTTGACCACTGAATCTTCTTACATTTCAATTACTTTTCCTATGTGTTGGGAGTAAATCAGTTTTTTTTTTCTTCTCCTGTTTGTTGATTTTTAACTTCACTTTGCCTCGGAGATTTTTTCCGAAATTTAACAAATACTGTAAAAACAAAATAAAAACTTTTAAATCACGGTATTATTTTTTTGTATGTATAGATAGCACTCTGTTTTTTTTTTTTTTCGATTTCGATGTCAACCTTTTTGATATTGATAATCTAAACCATCTCTGAATTTTAAAGTTTCCGTTTCTCCCTTTTTTTTTAAACTGCTGATCAGCCAGGTAATCATCTGCTAAACTTGATTCTAAGGTGTTAAAAGTAGTTTGGTTCACACTATGGCATAAAGTTTCTTAATAATATTTTTATTTTCTCAATAATGAAGCAATGAAGTGGCTTTAATGTTCATCTTAATTGATGCTATTTTTTTTTTATGTCTGCTGAGTCGAATGTTTTATTTCTTAGGAGGATTTGATATTTGAAGGTGGTGTTAGTTGTAACGAGTTTTTTTTTTTTACTATTATTTTTTTTCTTAAGTGGTAGTTAAATGGTTTTATTGATAATGATGTAACACAATTTTTATTTCATCTAGCAACTAGAAACAAACAGCAAATAATTACCTGGTAATAACGTTGATTAATTTGCATCGAAAGATTATTATACAAAAAGTGTATTATAATAATTGTAAATGGTCCACCCATTGACTGATGTATGTTATCTAGTTGATGGTTCAGCAAATTAAGTTGCTTAATCCTTCGTAGTTTTATTTCAATGCATACACAGTACAGACACAGTAAAACTTTAATACTATTTTATTTAGTCCCAGAAACATTTTTGAAGAGCTAAGTTATTGCAAAAAATAAATGATTAAATAATATCAGCTATTGAAACGCAAATACAAGACTTAGTGGGTAATTTAAACAAAGTTATATAATAATAATTATGACTTGGGTGCAAATTAAGTCATAAGATTGAACAATCGCTATACTGACATGTAATTACTTTTTATATACACTGTACCGGTAAAGTTTTCTTCTTGGGACGCACAATTTTCTTACGGGGTCGTATATTTTGTTGTCATAGTTGCATCTAGGACTAAAATAATTGGTGACAGAAAGAGGTATTTTTTCAATCATATTTCGATTTCTATCAATGCTTGGAGATTTCGTTATTTCGCTGTTCATAGTTGGCTGTCCATTTTTTTCAGTGTCGTCTTCATCGCAATTAAAAATAGGATTGGCTCGTGCATTTTGAACGCAAATCCACAGAACAATAAACACCAAGGCCGGTTTTAACGCACTCATCATTGTAATCTCTTTAATAATAAAACAACAAATTATTTAAAAATAAAATCAAAATTTCAAATGAAATAACTCAAAATTTTTTTTTTTTTTTTTTGGAAATAATTGCGTTACAGTTTATTTACATTACCTTTTATAAATTTAATTGCTTCAATCAATAATAGTGCACTGGAAATGGCAGTCTAAAGAGTATTATTGTTAAAATTAATTAAATATTAATTTACTTTCCAATTTTTTTTTTTTTAATTTAATGAAAGTAATTATCCAATTTTTCTTTTTATATATGCATATTATAAGATCCTGTCCTACTTAAAATAAAGATTCGAAGAATTGAAGTTTTTATTTGGCGAAGATTTGAAAGAAAATTTTATAAGAAATAATTTTATCAATTTTCAAAACGTTGTTCAGGATAATTATTATTGATAATTAATTCTATGCAAGTTTTTCTATTAAAACATTACCGCATTGTGTGGCAGGCGATGATAAGAAAATTCGAGTTAAATTTGTTTGTATTAAATGGATTAATTTAAACGATAAAATAATCGACAACAAATTCTTAATTTTTTTTTTCATAAATTACATTAGATTATAATATGGCGTAAACAACTTTTAAATTTTATGACAAATTTAAATACAGTACAGTACAGTACTAATTGATTAAATTTTTTCTAAAATATTTGAGAAAAAAATGTATTGAGTCCGGAATGATATTTGAGCTGTTTGTTCTTATCAGTTAAGCACGAATTACCCGATTATTATTAATTGCATTCGTAGTAATTGAGATTTCCTGCGGAAAAATAATAATTAACAAAATTTATTTAATTTTTTTATTTAACCTCAAATGAAAATTTCTTAGGAGTATTCTGTTATTCTACGCTAAATCAATAAATAGCAACGAAATTACCGGAATTTTTTTTTTTTTTTTTGCTAACGGAAGTAGGTGTATATACCGTTGCAAAGTTAAAACATTTTTCTAGTGTTTTAGTTGGTCTGTGATTTATACTGCATGCTTTCTATTTAAAAGCATTGAAAATTAGGCATAGGTTTACATTTTTTATAATTTTTTCAAACTTTTAATTAAGAAAAGAAAAAATATGAGGTAAGAAAACGCTTTTTTTTTTTTAAATTGAATTTTGATAAAATGGAATTAAAATATTATGCTTATTTTAGTTTAACAATTTTGCAATTTGCGTTCATATGTGCTATTCTATGCACTGTCACATTTTCTCAAGTAAGAGCGAATTAATCGTTGCTGGTTTATGTATGGCGATAATTAATTTTATTTCAAACGTGAAACGGTTAATTAGGAAGAAGTCGAAAGGCGACCGAGCTATCAAGAAATGGCAAAGTAAATATCAAAAACTAGCATTGCTTTATTAAATTAATAAAATGTACCGGTAGAGCCGACTATATATTTTTAAAACAATAATTATTATTTTAATAGAATTGTCGTGAAACTTCAAGAAAGATTGGAACACTTAGGCATTCAAGTGGAAAACATTACAATTTCATCACGAGGAAACCACAGACGGGTCGATAGCATTATAAAACCCGCTTGAAAAATATGATTATAATAATTGAAATTTTAAATGTAAATTTAATCATGTTTTTAGCTCGAAGGACAACCAAGTTATCAGGAAATGGCCAAGTAAACATTTAGTTTTGTAGGCCTACATGACACATGATGCAATTGTTTTTAAAAAATAGATTTATGATGAAACTCCATGAAAAATTAGAAAACTTAGGCGTAGAAGTTGATGAATTAAAATTAATTTCACCAACTAAAAAGGAACCACAACCGGTAATTATTAACACATTTTCATCTAAAAGTTCGCATTAATATAATTAAAACTATTGCATTTTATTAGCCGAAAGTTGAAATTAAAGAATCCAGCATTTGCGATAAAAATCCTTGTCTAAATGGAGGACGTTGCGTGGCTTTATCTTCGGGAACGGATTACAAATGCGTCGATTGTCTTTCCTCAGCCAAAGGAAAGAATTGCGAACGTAAGTCATTTTTTTCAATGCTGTAATGAGTTGAATTACAATGCAATAAATTATTAGGGATAAATTGCGGCGGTAACCAATGTTTTCTGCATAAAAACATAAAGTATACGGTGCTACCCATACGAGGAAACTGGCCCCGAGCTAAAGTCTTGTGCATGCGCAATGGCATGAGCTTGGCCATGGCGAAAAACCGAGAAACCGACGAATCGATTCGCCAGCAACTGAAAGCCATTTACGGCTCCAACTCCAACACTCGGCTGTGGTTCGGCTTGAAAAGAATCGGCAGATTTTGGCACTGGGTGGATGGATCTTTGTTGGGGGAGTATACGGGAGGCGAAGAGTGGTTTCCTAATAAGAAGCCATGCGCTAGTATGCACGCCAATGGGGATGGGTGGCATCCCGATTTTTGCGCCCAGAATTCTGGATATTATTACTATCCACTGTGCGAAAAACGATTATATTAGTAATAGAATCCGTCATTACGGCGCATTGACATTAATAAAAAAAAAATATACCGGTGTATATTTATGATAATAAAACAAAGTACATGTACAGGATATCCTTTTAGGTAAACAACATGTTAACTTTTTCACTTAATTAAAGATTAAAATCACATTCGTACGAATTACAAATTTACTTTCAACTTCTCGTTTGCTAAATAATTTATTAATAATTTTTTTTAAAAGTCAAATTTTAAAATGAATTTGTATTCATCTGTCAAAGAACCAATTTTAATCGCCAGACTCGTTCAACTGGTAACCACCTTTTTTTATTATTATTATGTTGTATGTAATTATGAATTAGTTTAATTTTTGTTTTGGAAAGGTGTTGGGAATCGTACCTTACGCTCTTTTCTGCGCAAATTACAGAGATATTACGCTGGCTTTCGCCTACACCACAAATGAAGCGGAAGCTGTTCTGCGTTTCACCTTAGGATTAACCGGGATCGTCTTTTTCCCTATAGTGGTCATCCCTCTTAACATTTTCTTCACGTTTCTTTACCGTCAAAACCAGCGAAATGCTACAGTAACGCTTATCTTAATGGGTCATAAGTACTGATAATTATTAATATTATGGGGTGTCCAGGTACTGCTGTTGGAAGCTGCGGGAGTCATCTGCTACTTTTCAGCGGGAATGATGCTAGCCATCAGCGCGATAAAAGCTGATTTCTCCGCTTCAGTAGGAACAGCTGGGGTAACTAAAACTAACTACATTCATAAAACTAATGTTAAGGTAATATCTGAAAGCACGCATTTTGTTTTAATATTATTTTCTGTAGGGTTTTTGTATTTTGACAGCCTTTGTGTACGCTGCTGTTTTGTGGTATTACGTACACAAAAAATTACAACCAGACATCTAAATTATTTTATAAACATTTTTTTTTTTTTTTACATAATTAACTGAAATTATTGTTGTTTCTGTATAATTTTGTTGGTTTTTTGTATTATTTTTTTTTTAAGTGTTTTATTTTTTGTTTTTCTAAAACTAAAAATTGCAAACATCAACTTTCCTCACAAATCAATCTCTAATTTTTTTAAAAAAAAAAAAAAAACTTGTGGGAAGTAGCTTGTAGGAAACGGATGTTGAATAGCGTAGGTACTGGATAATTATTATTAGCTTGTAAGACGTGATTAGAACAGAATGATGTGTTGTTTTCGATTTATTAATACCAGGTACATGTAGTTGAAATACAGTATTTGATTTCTTTGAGGATTAAATCAAAGTTAATATTCACGAAATTACTGCAAAACACCTCATTTTATAAATTTTTAAGGTTTTTAAAGTAAAATTTCTTTATACTAGTTTTTTAAAATTTTAATTAGTTTTTTAATACAACTATTTTTAAGCAACGTGATGTCGACGCTTTTAAGCTCAATTCAAACGCCATTGTTTTACATCCGAGTAGTTGAAATGGTAGTCAACAAAAAATAAGATTATACGGGTTAGGTCAATTTTTTTTTTTAACCGTATAAATTTATAGATCTTAGGTATTATCTGTTACGTCATTTTTTGCGTGGGATACGAGCAAATAACGGCAGCCCTGAGGTATGTCAACAACAGTCATTCGAATTCGGAATCCTTCGTCCGGTTTACACTCGGAATGAGCGGCATCATCTTTTATCCGGCTCTCATGATTCCGGTCAACCTCGTTTCTATTTTAATTTTCCGCGAAACCGGAATCACAGAAATGGTAAACAATTTATTAATTTATATTTTTTAACCTGTATTTGTAACTGATGAAGTTGGAAGTTTAGACCATCGCGTACGAGGCTATTGGTGTCATTTGCTATTTTACAACCTCCATCATGCTCATCACGGCCGACTACACGCCATCGGTCGCCGGATGCGGGGTAATTAATTATTTTATTCAGCTAGTTGAAGTCGATTAATTTTATTAATGATGGTCTATTTTTTTAAAGGGTTTTTGTATGTTCACGTCGTTTTTATACGGAGCTGTTTTAGGCTATTTCTTATGGGGCAGATTTAAAGGTTAAATGAATTAAAGAATTAAACTGTATTTTAAAACCTAAAATGATTTCTTTCCATAATTTGTTTTTTAAATTAATAATTCCGGTGCATGTTAAGTAATAATTTTTTTTTGATGTACATTTTAATATTATTTTATAAGTATTTTAAACTCAAAATAGAACGGAAAAATAACCCGCGTCACTCAAAGGGATATCCTGGGCGTTGAGTACTGTTTATGACATAATATTTTGTCATAAACATAACTCTTTTTTTATTATTATTACTAGTATTATTTTTTATTAGATTTATATGCTGGTTGTTTGTTTGTTTTCTTCTTAATCTTGCATTTTAAGAAAAATGAACGTTGCTATTAAGACTTTGATTTTAACCTCTGTCATCGGATTTTTGCTATGTCCACAAGTTTAAGGTACAGTAATTGCAATTATTATTTATTTTTCAACGGAAATAATTTTTTTAGTTACCAAATTTGTAATAAATAAACAACGAAACATAATTATTATTATTACGTTTCAGCTCGGTTTTTTGAGAATTATTTCGAGAGAATGTCTGCACCAGGTGATGGTACATCCGAAAAGCAAAATCCACCTAAGCCTACTCATAAACCAGATGTCATTGTTAGAAGCGACGTTTTTACGCTAATGATTTGCGGCAACAATCAAATTTTTGACCTGCAGAGAGATATGTGCGTTCCTATAAAGAAATTCTATAAAGTAAACAAAATTTTCTAGTTCTATTATGAAACTATTTTTTTTTTTTCAACAATAACTATTTTATTTGCTTTTTTAAAATGATAACTAAAAATAAATAAACAAAACATTCAGCCCATTCGTTTCCATTAATGAAATAAAATTATCAACAAATTTGACGGAGAAAAGTTCAAAAAAAAAAAATGTAAACAAATAAATCATTATGTGACATTATTAATAATATTCGATCGAATCGAAATGTATTCATTTACATAATTATTATTATTTTAATTAAAAACGAGTTCATCTTCCTCCCACTTGAGGGCGATTGGATAAAATGCGATGATATTTGCCCACCAATTCCGGCAAATCGTAGGCGATAGTAATGTCCAATTTATCCAAAGGACAACCTTTGAAATAGGAGCAAGTGGAAGCCAAAGGCTTGAAATCAAACAGCGGATGTACGCTGAAAAACTCCCGATAAATATCCGGATCAGGCAGGTCGTAGCGACTTACGTTGGTCAACGTACTCATCCCCTCGTAAATGTGATAGTGTTGCGGGTTGTCCACGATGTCGTTGGCCACTTGTTTTTTGTTACTGAAAAAGCTCTTGTGGTTATAATAGGTGTTGAGATAGCAGTCCACCATCTTGGCGTGGTTGCGCACGCGCACCGCGTGTCGTCGAGCCAACGCCACTTTGTTTTCCACTTGGGTGTCCAGAGCCTCGTGAATGTCCTCGAGGAAAGCCTCTTCCTGAGCTTCGAACAGCGTGGCTGGAGAGCCCGGGAGATAGGGTTTGGACCAGAAGGAGCCCACGAAGATGGTTGGGGCGTTGACGGTGGTGAGTAAGGGCGACAGGTTCCACAAGATGTTTCCTTGGACTTTCATCAACTCTTGAGGCTTCACGATGTCGGCTTTGTTCAAGAGGATGCGGATTTGGTTCTCGCGGCCTTTCAATTGGTCGAAAAGGGCTTCCATTTCTAAGCCGATGTCCAGTTTTGTAGGGTCGAAGACGATATAGATGAGGTCGGCTCGGTCGATGAACCATTGGAAAGCGTCGTTGAAGGGATACAGACGCTCCCCGGATTTACGGTTCTCCAAGATGCCTGGTGTATCAACGATAGTCATCTAGCAAAAATTAAAAGTAAATATTATGAGTCAAAATTAGGATATTTTTAAATTCATTTCGGATATTTTTGAATTAATTTCGGACATTTTTAATTAATGTTTGCCAAATTTTAAAATTAATTTTCGCAAATTTTTTTAATGAAATTTGTATTTTTAATTAATTGTTAATTTATTCAATTTAATTTTTTACCTTAAATAATTTTTTTTTAGTACTATAATAATATTTTATTAATTTTTGGGTACCTAAGAAATAATAAAAATAAATAAAAAGTGATCCGGATCGTTCAGAGCCGATCACTATTCTCTACGACACAAGTTCGTTCACGCCATCTATCGAGTGATCGTGTCAACTACGTCTACCAGCTGATTGCCGACGTGCTAATAGTCAGTTAACGGTTAAAATTACCTTTCTCAAAATGGGATTGTTCATTTTTCGTCCTTTCAGACGGTCCAAAAAGCCTTGCCCGAACTTTTGTAAGCTGGAAAAGGCCCAGTCGGCTGCTAATTGGGTTCCATCAATCACTTGGTCCTGTTCACCGTACAAAATGACGTTGAAACTGTTACTGGTCGGTTCGGCGCCTACAGCAAAAACCACGTGTGAGTCTCGGATTCAACTCTTAATGTTACGGTAGTGGTACGCTTTACCTGTCTTTAACGCCGATCGAGTGTACTCAGTGCCAAGAAGATAGTTGATAATAGCCGACTTGCCGGTGCTCCAAGGACCCATAAACACAACCATTGGTTTGGAAAATATCTCGGCATCTGAAATCATCAATTAAGGTAAATTATCACAATATTATATTCAATTATTGTAGTGTAGTGTTGTACAGGGCAGAACCAGCTGCAGGTTTAGCTGGCCAAAACGTTATTAATGCTGCACGAAATGTGTTTACATGTGCATTTGCACGAGTGTTTGTTTCTTAAAATCCCCAAATTGTAAGAAATTGACATCTTTTTTTACGCGAAATTGGGAATGTGGGGTTGTTTAAAAAGGACGTCAGTACCGGCTATGTTTGAAAGTGAATGAAATTGACATTTTTGGAAATGTTTTAAACGAAATGTAAGTCACATATGGTAATTTATGATACACATTTTTATCATTGAGATAGTTTTTCAACGCACAACCAACATTCGTAAAGTTAGAAGTCATGTTTTTGCTCCCTACCAAACGTGTGATTATTGTTGGAGCCTACGAAAGTAGTGCAGATGTGTTTAATATATGTTTTACATTTTTTGAGATCGGTATTCTTTTATATTTTTAATGACTCTTGGGTGAGATTTGATAATGTTAAGTTGTGTAATGATTATACCTCCTAAATGCCTGTTGCTGATGTCCCTGAACTGGTAGAGCTGTTCCAAGGGTCTCACCGCTCCTTCGTACATCTTCTTCAACTCTTTCAAAATGTCTCCTCCGATCTTCTCTCGCTCGCTGTTCGTGGCTACTTCTTGCTCGCCCACCGCCAGAATTTCTTCGATGTGGTCTCGGCTTCTCAGTTGACCAGGTCCAGCCACCAGCACTTCCTACATAAATCATTCAAAAAAACCAAATTAAATCCTCGTCTTGGCATAGTAATTTTAAGATGAAACTTACTTCCTCCTCTTCTTCTTCTTTCTCGGTTTCTGTTGCCGTTTCAGCTTCTTGGGTGGCGTTTTGGGATGCTTCTTGATCATCGACAACTTCCTCAGTAGCGTTGACGGCTACTTGCACTTCTTCATCGTCAGCCGAGTGTTCTGTTTCCTGTTTTGAATCACATATTAATTAATTAATTATCTCAATTTTTTTTTTTTTCAAATTTAGTTTTAATAGCAATACCGCTACCTCTTGTTGCGCGGCTGTTTCCTCATCTTCTGCTTCACCTTCCGATTCGGTTTCGGTTCCCTGCTCAGCTTCTCCATCTTTAGAGCTTTCTTCTTCTTCTGCGTGTTCCGTTTCATCTTCTTCTTTTACTGCCTCTTTTTCTTCCTTTTTATATTGTAAATAGAAATATTTGAGCGTCATTTTGACAACATTGTTAAGAGATTATTAATTTTATTTAAAAAAAAATAAGTGGTTGGAATCTGGCAACACTGACTTAAAATTTTAAAATAGATAAATTTTATTAAATAAAATAATTACTTGGTGTTCCTCAGGCTCTCCTCCTTCCGCTGCTTCCGTCTCAACCTCTTCTTTCTCATCTTGAGATTCCTCTCCAGCATCTTCTTCAGATGAAATTTCTCGTTTTTCTTTTTTTCCTTCTTCCTCTTCCTCATCATCGACGTCATCATCTTCTACCGCATCTGTATGTTTTTCTTTTTCTTCATCTTCACTTTCTTCTAAAGCGTCTTCGTGTTTTTCATCCTCATCAGCACTTTCTTCATGTTTTTCATCCTCATCATCATTTTCTACGTGTTTCTCATCTTCACCTTCTAAAGCATCTTCGTGCTTTTCATCTTCGTCGTCATCATCATCAGTTTCTTCAATTTCTGGTTTCGCTTCTTCTTGTTCATCATGTGTCGCGTGGTCATCTTCATCGTCGTCGTCAGGTTCTACTTCATGGTTTTCACTTTCATGATCATCTTCTAAATCGTGTTTTTCACTTTCATGGTGATCATCATCGTCGTCGTCATCATCTGTTTCCGTTTCAGTTGATTCTGTCTCAGATACGTCATTTTCATCATCTGTTATAGTTTTCTCATCTTCGTCATTTTCTTTAATTTTAATTGGAAAAGGTAATCGATGGTTTTTATGACATTTATTTTGTAACACTTAATTTACCGTCTCCTTGGTCCGTTTGGGGCGCTTCAGTTTCAGTTTCGATGTCTTCTACGTCTACGTCGTTAGATTCTATAAAATTTATTGAAAAGTTATTTTAAGGGCGCGAGCAATAATTTTGTAGCGAAAGAGGAAACTGACCTGCGCTGTGAACCTGCGTGACGTCATCGTCGTCGTCCACGTGCTCGTATTGAAACGCCCGCAAAGCCGCATCGATGTACGGCTGGCATTCTTGAACACTTGGCCCATCTGAAATACCCCAAAAAAAAAAAAAAATTTTTTTAAACATATTTTTACGTAGCAATTTCGTACATAATTTTTGAGCGCACGCCAAACCCTTCTTCGCTCCCACATCGAAGGATATAACACTAACCTAATCTCAATATTTTGCCTATTTATATTGCATATTATTTGAGATGTTTTTTTTTTAAAAAAAAATATGAGTAATATTCAGGTCGAACTTAGTAGTACAGTACCGGTACATGTAGGTTCTAAAACTTATTTTTCTGGATCTTTAATTTTTTTCTCTGGTATGAAAATTCCCTTTTGTAGTTTTAAATTAGACTTTTTTTTAATTTTCTTTATTTTAATTTTGAAATTCTTTTTTCTGTTATTAAAATTCGTTTTTTTTTTTTTTTTGGTTCAAAAATTGACTTTTTTGGCCACTTTTTTGGTTTTAAAAATTTCTATTTTACTTCTTTATGGATAAATTTTCAGGACTAGAATCTATTTTTTTTATTAGTATTAAGTACCTATAACTTTTATAATTCTAATTTTCTAGGTTCTTGTATTATTTTTTTTTAGAAAGTTTGTTTTTATCCTTATTTTTGGTATATTTTAATTTTGCACTTTTAAAAAAATGAATCGAGGCTTTCTCCTTATTTTAATTTTGGCACATATTTTCGAATATGTACCATATTTTTTTTCCCTTAAATATTTTATTTTTAATTTATTTTATTTTTTTTTTCACTTTTACATGCACTTGGTTTTATTTTACGAGTGATGCTAGTGACGTTTTCATTGTGAAAATAGGAGAATTGCCAAAATGAAAGCGTGTAAAGTGCCGATGCCGCGCATCGTCTGTTGGCGGCACGAGCCGATTAAAAAGGACGCCACTTGTCTTCTCAAACAAATTCCGTTAGAACGCACTTTACGTGTTTACATTGACGTTACATATTATTTTTATTCCGAATTTAAAGAGATCAGGTGTACATGTTTAAACCAAGAAAAAAAAAATATAAATAATAACATCCTTGATTTTTATAATGTATACGTAGTACTATTTGCGTATTTTGTCACATTTTAAATGCTTAATTTACCGAATTTTAAAAAAAAATCAGGTGTACAGGGTCAAACAAAAAAAAATACCGGTATATACCTGATAAACTTTTTTTGTCAGGTTTTACAATTTCCTTTTTTAATTAAATTAATTTAGCTTAAAAAAATTTTTTTGAGCCCTTCTTATATCTCGGGCCGTTTATCACTTTCACGGACAATTTAAAAACGAAAGGGGAAACAGTTAAAAAAGAAAAACATTTACATGTACTTTAAATTCCGTCATTACAAGTACTGTACATGTACGTGCAATTGACGCGAGAGAAAAATAAATTTTGTTGACGTCATAGACAAAACTTTTCAAGGTTCCTTCGACGCTGGGATTAGAATCCGTCTTCTTTTTGGCAGCGCACATATTGATTTCCGCTTCCCTTATTTGGTCCTTCTTCGTTCAAATTTTTACTTTTACATTTTATTTATTTATTTTTTCTTTTAAATTCAAAAGCGAAATCAAAAACTTTAAGGAAAAAAGTTTTTACCTGCATGTTGGTGCTGGGCTTGGGCCTGATGAGTGGCGAAGGAAAGGGCCGCGAGGAAAAGAAGGGCCACGAAAGGTGACCTGAGGATCATTTTCTTCAATAATAATATGTACAGTAGTTGGGTGGGGGATCGATCGATCGATACGCAGAGCGGTTCACAGCTGATTCACCGATTTGCTTTGAACAGCGTTAATGGTGCGTTTGAGGAGCGTTCATAAACAACGAGCGGGGCTCACGAATCCACAGGAGTAGTCATATCGTCGAGTAGTAGACGACGAGTTAAAATGATAAAAGAAAGAGAAGATGAAGGTCTGAGAGCTGCTATTTACAGATGCAGCTTCTTCCTCCTCCTACCGCTTTTAACCCCTCCCACTCCCCATCGACGCGCATCCCTATCCCGAAAAAGTGCTACCTAGCTCGGGATGTAAAAATAGATCTTCTTTTCATATCTGACCCTCACCTTTCGTCCTGTGAAAGTCACGTGAGAGACAGATCACGTAAGGATAGAAATTTTATTCGTTGTAATGCACCGGTACCTGTATCACGATACTCGTGTAATTGTGTAGTTCGTTATAGTGAGATTTTAGGCGAGCAGAAAAATTTTGTTCGTTATACCGAGAATTAATCATAAATTTAAGCTTTTTTTTTTTAAAGTTATTTATTTCCAGTGTTGTATAATACGTTTTAGAGAGATGGAAAATTCGGTCAGTTATTAATAAAACAAAATTCGTTGTATCGAGAATTTTGTCTTAATCATGTTCGTTGTATCGACATTTGTTGTATAAGGAATTCCAGAGTGGTGGAAATTTTGTTTGTTCTCGTAAACCTTTATTTTTTCGTTATATCGAGAATTTTTTTCTGTTTGGTCTTGAAATTGGTTGTACCGATATTTTTGGGGTACGGTTAATATAACGAATTCCAGCGTGATGGAAATTTCGCTGTATCGATATTTTACGGTTTCAGCGGGATGTAAATTTTATGATAAACGTGTAATGAACGTGTCCATTTAATTCACAGATTTGTGAAGTGCAGAAGAGACTCAGGGACAAAAGCGCCTAACCCACACAGCAGACGCTTTGGGCTGGGCGACTTTTGCCTCTGAAACGTACTATGCTCATTTGACACATCTGTCAACTACATTGACGATGTTTCGTTATAATTATTAGTAATGAAGATTGGTTGTACACAAACTTTTTATGTTGAGGTCTTCGTTGTATCGAGAATTTTTTTTATTGATCTTCGTTGTATCGAGAATTTTTTTTTATTGAGCTTCGTTGTATCGAGAATTTTTTTTTATTGATCTTCGTTGTATCGAGATTTTTTTTTTATTTAGCTTCGTTGTATCGAGAATTTTTTTTTTATTGATCTTCGTTGTATCGAGAATTTTTTTTTTATTGATCTTCGTTGTATTGAGAATTTGTTTTTTATTAATCTTCGTTGTATTGAGAATTTTTTTTATTGATCTTCGTTGTATCGAATTTTTTTTATTGATCTTTGTTGTATTGAGAATTATTTTTTATTGATCTTCGTTGTATTGAGAATTTTTTTTTTATTGATCTTCGTTGTATTGAGAATTTTTTTTTTTATTGATCTTCGCTGTATTGAGAAATTTTTTTTTATTGATCTTCGTTGTATCGAAGTTTTTTTTTATTGATCTTCGTTGTATCGAGAATTCTTTTTACTGATCTTCGTTGTATCGAGAATTTTTTTTACTGAGCTTCGTTGTATCGAGAAATTTTTTTTTTATTGAGCTTCGTTGTATCGAGAATTTTTTTTTTATTGAGCTTCGTTGTATCGAGAACTTTTTTTTATTGATCTTCGTTATATCGTGAATTTTGTACTGTTCGGTCTTGAAGTTCGTAGTTAGTAGTCCAGCACACCCGTTACATATCGATACAACGAAGTATTTCCAGCGTGATGAAAATTTCGCTGTATCGATATTTTACGGTTTCAGCGGGATGTAAATTTTATGATAAACGTGTAATGAACGTGTCCATTTAATTCACAGATTTGTGAAGTGCAGAAGAGACTCAGGAGAAAAAGAGCCTAACCCACACAGCAGACACTTTGGGCTTGGCGACTTTTGCCTCTGAAACGTACTATGCTCATTTGACACATCTGTCAACTACGGTGACGATGTTTTGTTATTACGGAGTATTAATAAGAAGATTGGGGGTACCCAAACTTTTTATGTTGAGGTCTTCGTTTTATCGAATATTTTTTTATTGATCTTCGTTGTATCGAGAATTTTTTTTTATTGATCTTTGTTGTATCGAGAATTTTTTTTTTATTGATCTTCGTTGTATCGAGAATGTTATACTTTTAAGTTTTATGAAAATTCATAATGCTTTAATCCTTGAATCATTTTGACCTTGAATTTTTTTTTATGATTTAATGATGTGAAGTTTCGAATAAATTTTCACATACTCGCACATGAGGGAGTTAAACTCAGCCTAATAGAGCCAACGGTACTAAGAATTAGCAATTTTTTTCGTTATACCGAAATTTTCATTAAAAAAAAAAAAAATCTATCTGACGTCATTACGAACGATGAATGACGTGTACGTAATCAGTCTTCAATTTGGCCAATAAAGATGGTAAAACAAGTTGCAGCTGTTTCCTGATTGTGTTGTTATCTTTTTATAACTTCTCATCATCAGTTATTTATTTATTTTATTTTATTTATTTTTTTTGGAAGATGATCAAAAAAAGAAAAATTTGCTATTCGTGAATGTCGGTCAATAACAGGTGGAATTCATAATATTTTTAAACTACTAAATAACTAGAACGTTCTCTATATAAATTGAGCGCTCCGTTTCTGTTATGTCAGAGAGAAACATTGACGTCACATCCGAAACACAAAATCTTTATTCTACCGTTATAAATATTTGACACCATTCACAATAAGTAACTCGTAAGATAATAATAATAACAATAAAAAAGATTATTAATTAAATAAGTTTGAGAGTTTGGAAGTTGAGGTTGGGTTAGTTATTGGCAGCGGTGATCTTGATCCAATCGAGGTGATGGTCCACTCTGGTGTAGATGCCTGGGAACCCCACTCGTCCACACTCCAAACCCACAGAAACTATTCCTACGAGACGAAACACCTTGTTCTCATCCACCGTCACCAGAGGACCACCTGAGTCACCCTAAAATAATGTATATTAAATATTCAAATTCTATAAAGTGACGTCATAAAATCATATACCTGACAGGCATCTTTGGGGATTTTTTTATTGCCCGCGCACAGCACTTCCTGGTTGAGGCCGCGAGGGAAATTGATCTTGAAAGACGCGCTGAGATTGTTGTACACTTTCTCGCAAGTGGCTCGATCAACCAATGGAACAATCGCTTCTTGCAAAATGTCGCTTTGACTTCCGGCTTAAAATTTAACAATTATTTATTACGTTTAAAATTTCAAATGTGGGTACGGTACTGAATTTTGTGGATCCCCATCCGAGTAAAGTAGAGTTTCCATCCTCCACTTGAGTTTCGTTCTGGTCGATTGGCGGTGCGGGTGGGAGACACACTGGTTGCGTAGACTGAGTGAAGTTGTCCAGGCCATCGAAGACGAGTAGAGCGATGTCATTGTAGAGTTGAGGGAAGCGGAAGTTGGGGTGAACGATGATGTTTTTGGCGGTGAAAGTGAGGAAGTCGAGGTCTAAGGAATCGATGGATTTGAGATTGAGGATCCCGCTCACCATCTGATATTCAGTTCCGGCGTCTCTAAAACACATTTAAACGTGATTCAATTCCTGTGTACAGTACGAATAATGCGGTTTGATGGTTCGTTTATCACTCTTACTTGTCCATGAAACAGTGGGCGGCGGAGAGCACGTATTTTGGTCCTATTAGCGCACCGCCGCATATGAACATCCGATTTTTACCGATTTTCTTCAATATGGCCACCTAACAAAATATTCTGTTTTTTTTAAAAAAAACATTTATGTGCAGTGGTTGATTATTTCGGTTTTTAAAATGCTTAATTTATTATTCTTGTTTGATGGGGGTTTTTTTTTGTTTGGTTTGTTTTTCAAATCTAAATCTGTAGTTGCGGTACCATAAAAACGCATTTACAGTAAATGTTTTTAAAATGCTGTCAGGTGTCGGAAAATATTTGAAATGGTTTTTTAAAACATTTCTAGTGTTTTCCAATGTTTCAGATTATTTTTATAAATGCCTTAGAATGTTTTTTAAAATGCTTTCAAGCGCTTTTAAATGTTTGAAAGCGTTTTTAAAAAGTTTGAAATTGTTTTTAAAATACTAATAGAACATTTTACTGTTTTAGAGTGTTTTATATTGCTTTAGGGAGTTTTTAGAAAACACTTTCACGTGTTTTTAAAAGTTTTTTTAGTGTTTTTAAAAGTTTTTTTTAGTGTTTTTAGTTGCTTCTACACTATTTGCAATGTTTATTTATACTTTTTAAATAGTTTTCTATTGATTTTTTTGATGGTATTTTTTTGTTTTACGTTTTATGGTATTTTGTTTGATAATGCATATCAGTTGATGAATTGTATTTTTTTATTACTAATCATCATCAATTATGAGACTTAACTCTGATGACCTTCATCGAAAATGATGAATGGCGATCACCCTGTAAATCGTATTTCTATTCCAGTAGGCTACATATTATTATTGTGGAATGTGATTTGGCGATCACATTTTATTCGTTAGGCGTAGTAATAATAATAATAATTATTTTATCCACCTGAAATTTTGGCGTGTGAAATGCAAATAAATCGGCGCAAAATGCGCATAATTTTGGGTATTGTTTTTCCAAGTAGGCGAGTGATTTATTATAATTTGTGCAAATCATTTGCATGAAAATAATCGACGATGAGAAAGCAACAATTTTAATGTAACAATATTTTAGCTCTCGGCGTTTTATATTATTTGTTTACGTGACGCTTCACCTTTCCCCATTTCATTTGTTGATTAGTTTAAACGCGGCGTTTAAATTTTGATTTTGCTTCTTATTTTAATTATTTTTTTTTCGAGACATTTTGGCGTCTCCCAAATTCATATTCATATTAAAAAAAAAATTAAGTTTGGGGAGGTTTTAATATCTTTTAAATTTTTAGGGCGTGACACAAATTCCACAAATGTTAAACATTTTAATTGCATATTCAAAATTTAAGATCTTAACTCGCTGTACTTCATGTGGAATGTTTTAGAAGAGATTTTAATTAGTGTTTACGTGTTTCTAAATATCGTGTTGGACAGCATTATTTTGTCTTCCTTTAAATCAAGTGGCCTAAAGTAGGCTCTATGTATGGATTTTCAACTACCCTAAAACGGTTTTTAAGGACTTTACTGTTAATTAAAATAATTACTGACTTCGTACATCATTAAAACCGACTTTTAAGCTTTTCTAAATTTTATTTTAGAGGTTGAAAACTTGGTTTCTATCGTTTATAGACTTTAGAAACGTGTTTAAGGTCTTTCAGCACCGTTAAATATGTTTCTAATATTATAGCAATTGGTAGCAAAAGCGAGCTAATCAACACACTACGAGCTCTAAAATTTGTTTTGAATAATTGAAACATTTACCATAAATGGCCATTTGGTATTGCTCGGTACGTCTTGACCTCCGATGACGAAAGGGTCAACGGCGAGTTTATCGTCGCCGGCTTCGTTCACGTCAAAGTTCGGGAATAATTGTCTCTTTACTTTCGCCTTCGCAACTTCCTCTTTGACCCGGAAACACTCTAAAAGTCATTCGCCAAAATTAAACATCGCAACAAGTTTTACAAAAAAAAAAGTTTTTATTTTTAATTTAAAATATTAGTAATTCATTTTTGTTTACGATTTTCGGGAATAATGTCTTTAGTGAGTAAGAACTCTTCGTCTTCTTTGTTGGTGGTCAGCCCTCTGGCCGTGATGATGGAGCAACAGACGAGGGGAAGGGTGTCGTTCCAGCCGCAGATGGAATTGGTTCGGGAAGCGGCGGGGCAATCGTCCAGGTTAGAACACACCAGATTTTCCTTACACTGCTTACTTCCGCCACCCGGAAACAGAATGGCGCTGCCTGCGCTCCCTTCCTCGTCGTTTAATTTGGTAGGGTTTTGGAATCTGACGTCGAGGAGTGGAGTGTCTTCCGAGTTGGAGCGCTGTTTTTCGGTGGTGGTAGTGGGCGGTAAAGGAGGCGCTGTGGTCGTCGTTGTTGTTGTTGTGGTAGTGGTGGTGGTTGGTGGGGGCGTTGTCGTCGTAGTGGTGGTTGTTGTGGTGGTCGGCGGCGGTGTTGTAGTAGTAGTAATGGTCGTAGTAGAGGGAGTTGTTTTCTTGGTGGTTGTGGGGTGGTGGTCGTCGTAATAGTGTTCGTAATGAACGTCCGGTTCTAAAAAATAATCTTCTGTTGGAATTATTTACATTTGTGTTTATAGTTTAAACATTTTATTGCTGAAACATGTTTGTGAAACATTTAGAAGTTGGGTTTTTTTTATATGGTTTTTGAAACCTATGTTTCTAGACGTTGCACTATTTTAATGAAAGGGGTAAAAATGTTTCTAGAGGTTTCACTATTTTAATGAAGGGGAAAGAAAATGTTTCTAGAGGTTTCACTATTTTAATGAAGGGGGAAAAATGTTTCTAGATGTTTCACTATTTTAATTAAGGGGAAAAAATGTTTCTAGATGTTTCACTATTTTAATGAAAACAAAACAACAATGTGAGTAATTTAAATAGCTTACAGTATTTAGCGAAGCGAAATCTATTTTTTTGTGGGCACAAATTGTTTGTTAAAAATTAATAAACACATTTAAATTTGTGTTTTTTTGAAAGCTGTGACTGTCACAAGTTGATTGTTACTGGCACAAATAATTTTGGTAAACATCAATAAGGAAAAATTTTTTTTGCAATAGGAAACCAATTTTCTGGTAATTTTAACAGTAACTATTGTTTAGAGAGATTTCCAAAACTTTTAAAACAGTATTGTTGTTTTTTTTTTTTTTTTTTTTAAATAAAAAAAAATCAATATTTTTGATTAATGAATTATTTTCTGATATTTCAGAAATAGTTTCAATATTATTATAAAAAAACACTGCATTATAAATAACATTGTTTCAATGTTTTTTCTCGTTTATTGATTTTTTTTATAACCATAGAAATTCATTTTCAAATCATCATTATTTTCATCATTTCAAAAGTGAGTTTAGTCCAACACTATTTATATCGGACCAAACTCATTTATAAAAGTTAAATATTTTTTTTATTTCTTAAAAAGTGACTTGTTTTTCTGATTTCTTTTTATTCGATAATGGGTTAATTTGTTACCTGGTTGCGGTGGATAATAGTAGGCTGTAGTCCACAAGGGTACCCAGAAGAGGAGTCCCAGCGCCAGCACTGTTTTAACAGACATTGTCTCTTCTTCAGCTTCCAGCCAAAAAATAATGTAGCTAAGTGAAAGGGGGAAAAAACGTCGCAAAAATGATAATAAAATAGCGACTAATCAGAATAGAAAAGATGGAAAAAAAACCGGTTAGGTTGGCAAATATATTCCTGGAATTACCAGCTTCACGGCCATTTAATAAAAAAAAAAAAAATGAAATATATTGATGCGTCCAAAAACAAAACAATCGAGTTTAGCGTCGGGAAAAAAATAGACAAATAAAAAAGAAAAAGAGTGAGAGAAAAAGGGTTAAAAAAACGAGATTTACATTTGAAAAAGTTCATTAACATTTGTTTTAAATAAAAAGAAGATAATAATAAAAATAATAATAAAAAAAAGAGGATGGGTTAGAGATGACTCACAACTGGTTCTATTTGTTTGCTGGAACTCGTTAGGTCACTTTCGCTCCAATTAGTTCCTCTTCATTCACCTTCGCCGCTCGCAATTTGAATGCGAATTAAAAGATTGAAGCGGAGAAAATTAAAAAAAATACAACTAAAAATATTATTATTATTATTATTAGGATAGAGAAAAAACCGGTTTCGTGCGATGAAGACGTTTTCGATGAAAGTTGCGATGACGTTGTAGTCGTAATAATAATCGTTATTATAATGCGATCACCTTCACAGCTCGTGATTTCACTAAAAACGTTTTATCCGGTAAATTACTCTTAAATCTTTCTCCTCGCTTTTTTTTTTAGTTTCCTGACACGAGATTGTTGACGAAATTTATTGAAAAGGAAATTTTTCATTTGAAATTAAACTTCCAATTTTTGGGAGTTGTTTTTCTCTAGTTTTTTTTTTTTTTTGATTTTGTTTTTTTTTTTTTGATTGATGTTGTCTCACGAGTAAACAAATTAGATTCTGTGAACTTTATTAGCTTTTTGTGGCCTTGTAAAATGATGCAACAACTTTTTTTAAAAATTTTTTTAATAGTATCATACATGGTGATTTTGCAGTTGAATGAAATCGACAGTTTTGAAATAATAGCTTACTGTTTATAAAAATAATAACACGTTATAAAACGCAAAGTAAATGAGACACAACACTCATTTTTTGTAGAAAAAAAATGTGATATGTTGATATTTTTGTAGGCGAGTGTCCATTATACCTCGTAGGTAAAAATTTGGGCACGTAAATCACGCAGTTTTATTGGGAAATTCTCGATATTGAGAACAAGTATATCAAACGTCATTATTACGTGTGTGTGGCAATGACTCCAAAAATGAATTGTGACACTTTTTGACACTGGTATGACAAGAATTTAACTACCGCCTTTAAAATTATGGTGTCGCATGACTAACGGTGAATTACATACGTCACTAATATTGTACACTCGTCGCTTTATTATTTTTTTTTTTTTAAAAAAACTACAATCAGGTCAAACAAGATTTTCTTAATTATTAAAATATTTAATAAGCCCACAAATTAAAGCAATGTTTACTCGCCATTAAAAAAAAAAGTAGATTTCGGCGGTTGAAAGCACTTTTAATCAGTTAAATACAGCAAATGCTGTTATTGTTTTTTTTATAATAATTATGTTGAATGTTTCTTCTTATTTTTTTTTTTTTTTTTTCGGATTTTTTATCGCAATAAATAAATTTTATTAGCTTGATAAAATCCTGCTTTTTTTTTTTTTTGGTTTTTTTTTTTTTGAGGTTTAGCTTGTTTATATTTTTGCATGTTCAATTTTAGTTGGCAAACTGATTGTGAATTTAATTGGTCAATCAATATAAATATTTAATTTAAACATATCATCCATATAATATACACCCATACCCTGATATACGGCCTAGATCGGTTCCCCGAAAGTTGGCCGTAAAGCAAAACGCCGTATATCGAATCATTTTTCCCCATAGAAACCTATGTTAACTCTATGGGATCGGTTCCAAACTTCCAACTTCAAAGAGAAAATTTAAGGAACCGCCAAATTTTCAATGGAAATTAAATTTTCTAACTATTATTTTGTTAAATGATTGCATGTACAATGAAAACATGTAACCAACACAGCTTTCTGGTTATTAAAACCAAAATAAAAACAAAATAAAACCGCTTAATTTTTATTGAACCATAAGCTCTCCATAAGGGACTATGATTGTACCTAAGAAAAACGGCACTTTCTCCTTATTTCAACCAAATTCCATTCTCCAAAATGTGCTTTTGTCATTAGTATTTGCATTTTTTAAAAATATGCCCCTTAATCTCAATTTTTTTCGTTTTTAATTTTTTTTTTGGCCGTATATCGAGGTTTTTTGGGCCGTAAATCGAAACAGTGTCGTAAATAATAAAAGCCGTTATAGCAAAACGCCGTATATCAAGGGGCCGTATATCAGGGTATGGGTGTACTGTATTTTTATCTACAGTAACTGATATTTTTACTGGTCAAAACATTTTTAGCTGTTGAGGGGGATTTTTTTTTTTTATTGATTAGAGATTTATTTTTAATTTAATAAGTCGATAATGAAATCGATGGACCTTGAAAATTATTAATATAATAATTTATACAGTAGTTGGATAAAAACTTGCTTCCTAAATGTCATAAAAATAATGTAATATTAATTCTCTTAGATTATAAAGTGAAGCACGTAATATTTAATTTTGTGAATCACTCGAGCGATTGGTGTTTACACTTTTTCCAGCTACTAAGCTTAGTAAGGTTAAACGTGGAGGGGTTTTTTCCAGGGCTTACCCGCTTAGAAAATCTAAATACCGGTAATAGATTACTGGGTTTTATTTACGCTTTTATTTTTTATTTATAGAAGTATAATAAATTCTTTATTAAAGTTAACGAGTGGCATTTGAAGATTAAATTTTGCTGGGGATTTTTGTGCACTTTTTATTAATCTATTATTTGAATTGTTGTTTCGTGAGCTGTTATTTAAGTTTATCAATTTTTTTTTAGAGTTTAACGTTGATGGCGTGAGTTGATTATTGTTTTATGCGTATCAATTGCTTTTTGGAGTTTTGAAAAGATTTTTTGTAGAATGTAGATCTTGCTTTAAGTACAGGAATGTTTTTGCAGACTCGCAACCGTTTTTTTTTTTTGGAGTTCAATAATATTTTTAATAATTTTTTTAATAAATATTTTAGTAGTTTATTATTAAAAACATTTTTTAACAGTTTAAGAAAGGTTTTTATTTTTAAGATTTAAACCGTTTTTCGTAGTTTCTCAAATGTTTTTTTTTTTTTTAATTTTAATTTAAATTTTGTGCAGTTTTGCGACTGTTAGTTTGAGTTTTAGAATGTTTTATGCAGCTTCACAACTGAGATTTTATTTGTTTTTTGAGGTTTATCAATTTATAAAAGTTGAAACTTTTTCTCTGCCTTTTTTTTTTTTTTTTTTTAAAAAAACAATAAATTACCGGTATCTAAAATTTTTCTTTTGTTATTCCAAATTTCGACATTTTTTTTTTGGAAAAAAAAGGTTACTTAATTTTTTTTTTCTTGTTAAATTTAAAAAAAAATATATCGGGGGGAGAAATGGGCGCCTCACATTCACGCAGCGACACTGTATACAGTAGTTGAATAGCAAAAATAAGTCTGATTTACTTTTTTATTGCTATTATTATGTTATTATACTCGGAGGCGAGTTGAAGCATTCCGTACATTTCTTCAAACGAATAAATAGATGAAGTTGTTTTTTTTTTTGGGGTTAATAAAAAGCGAGAGCATTATTTGTGATGGCCTTATGCGTCGATGCGAGATTTGAGTTGCTGAGAGAGAAGCCGCCTAACCCTTGGCCCGTTTTCTCCCTCTCCCGGGTTCGTCCGGTGAGGGTCAGCGACGAAAGGTTGCCCACCTCCACACATCCAGCCCTCCGGTGGTCCACATCGTGACCAACCGACTACCCCTCTCTCTCTCTCTATCTCTCTCAATGCCTTTTAATTAGCCGACCAAACACCGGTCCACCCCCAACACAACACAAGTTGAAATGGAATTTCGCTTATCTTTTCTTTTCATCTCTTTTTAACTTTTCATTGTGAGATGGTGATGATGGGGTTGATGTGGCCCTGAGAGCAGCCTCCTCCTTACAAATCAACCTTGTTGCTAAAGGGTTCATCTCATTTTCCGCGACTCGTTTCATTGTTAAATCTATGCAAAAAGCTATTTGGCACTTTTTCTTTAACTGTGCATTTTTTTTAAAAAAAAGAATTTGTAAGATGCATTAACTTAATTTTTGTTTGTTGTTGTTGTTGTCCTTTTTTTTTTTTTTAATTAAAAGTAGCTCAGTAGTGGAATGAAACTAGATTGAATAGTAGAAGAAGAAAAAAAAAAATGTTGATTAAGTAATATTATTTCGTAAACAGAAAATGGATAAAATTTTATAGTTATCTAGCGGAAAAAATTCTGAAAACTAAATAGATTAATGTCATGAATGTGGGGAAGCTATGAAACTTTTACAAAAATCGATTACTTTTGTAAAAAAAAAAAAAAAAAATTGAGAGGAAAATAAATTAGTTCAAAACGTAATATTAATTTAAATACTTTTGCTGAGTCAAATCAAATGAAATTGATATTGTGTTTGAAAGTGTTTTACGTAGAAAGATGAGATAATTTTATGAAGTATGCGGGGAGATTCACGTAGTATTGCAGAGGAGAAATGCTTGGAATTCAGAGCAACGTCTTACAAAATCGATGCGCACACAGTATGCTACTCAGCAGAAAATTAAAGTGTAGAATCATATTTTTGTAACTGTTTACATGAATTTCTTACGCTGGAAATATACATGTAGGTAGGATTTGGGCATACCATCGCCATCATCTTGAAATTTTTTTTTTTTTTTTTTAAATTATTTTTGCTAAAAAATTTTTTTTTTTTAAATTTTTTTTTCGAAAATTTTTTTTTGAAATTTTTTTTTTTTGAAATTTTTTTTTTTTGAAAATTTTATTTTGTTGTTGTTGAGCCTCCTGGACCACCATATCAGTGACATCATACCGTATTGTAAGGGTGGTCTTGGAGATGCTGATGGACACCCAGTTTATATGTGCCTGTCGAATGACAGGCTTCCACCTAGTTGCCAATATCAATTTTATAATCACCTTGTATTTTATATTAACAGCTGTTAATTTTTTTTTAAAAAAATAAAATAAATAAACAAGGAAAAAATAAACTTAGAAAACATTTTTTTCTTTTATTATAAAAAAATAAAAAAAAATTGTTTAAAAATTAAATTTACATTTATTCGTATTTAAATTTTCTTTACTTAACGTTTGAATCACCAGATGTCATTGATATTCTGCGCAGTTTTATTAATTAATAAAACATTTTGTAAGTTTTACGTCACATTTTATTTTAAATTTCCAAACATTGAATTCCATTATTTTTATAAAATTTAAAAAAATTTTCCGGGGTATAAAAGTACAGTACTATACTGTTTAATACGTTACAAAACATGTATTTATTTTTTGTTTCATACTGTGTCAACAACGAGGCTATCAATTACTTAATTCGATTGCTACTTGAATCTCGGAGGTGTGAGAGTGTGTGTGCGTGGGTCCCCACTCCTAAGGCGTCACACGTTACGTTCAATTGCGCCACTCGAGGCGCTACAAAGTGAAACGAGGCGTTGTTAAGTGAGCCAAGCCTCAACAAGAAAAACGATGAGTAAAACAATGAAAATGATTGTTACGATCGACCAAACCCTAACACAATGTATACGCTTTAAAAATTTATTATTATTTAGCTGTATACAATATATCACAATATTATTAGATATTCAATGTTTTAGTGATTTTTCCTATTAAAAATTCCTAACGATGAATAATATTATTTTACGTGCGAAATGACATATTTAAAAGGATAAAAATCTATTAATTTCCTGTCATTTTATTTTATTTTTTATTTTTTTGTATGTGCATTTAAGTAGTGTGGAGATTTATCGTAATGACCTTATAGTTGGCCGATGGTTTTTCCTCTTCTTACCCCACCCACATCCCGTTCGAATCCGCTTTACCACATACCTACCCCCACCCACCACCACTCACTCACCCACTCTCTTTCCCTCACTCCCTCTCTCTCTCTCTCACTCTCTCGCGAGCTGACTAATGCCGCATTATTTATGGTTTGTTTGGTCGAAAACCCCCAACTCGGCTGCGTTAAATGTTAACAGATGTTTTCTTTTTTTTCGTTTGTATTTTTTTTTTTTTTTTGAGGTGAAGAAGAGAAGGAAATAATAGGGTCTATTAATTGGAGATAAACATCGAAATAAATTACATCAATGCTTAACAGCTCAATTTTTTTTCTTTCTGTTCTTTATCAGTTTTAAAAAAATAAAATAAAAAATTGAGGAAATAACTGTAGTTTACCTAAACGGTATTTATCCAAGTTTATTAAACTTGCTGCAATTTATCACTCTTATTTTGACATAAATTTTTTTTTATTTAGAGGAAGAAAAAAAAAAAAGATTGTGTACATTTAACTTTGTATTAACTATTGCGGAGTTTCTTGTAATATTGGTATATTTTTTAATGTAAGAATTTATAAGTGCAAAATATAATCTTTAAACTTGTAGCAAGAAATTTTACTTTTTCAATTGGCTTGAATTTTTATTTTTGCAGTGTTTATTGGCTGATTGACAATTATTTTTTGACTTGGTAATTTTCACGATTGCGATTTCTTATTGAAGTTTTAAACTTGCGAAGCTTTAAAATTACAAACATGACTTCATAAAATTTGACTTTTAAACTTTAATATACATGTACATGTACAATTTACAAAATATAATGTTAAATTTGCTGATCATTCATCCTACACCTAAGAACGTTTACTTTTCATTCTCAAAATGCATTATCAACTTTTTTTTTGCTTTTATTATTTTTTTAAACTTTGAAAAGTTTAAAAATTTGATGGTTAAATTTCTATGTTTTAACTTGAACGCTGAAAAATTGAAATTAACTTGCAAATGCACAATTAACACTTTTGCAAGTTTGCATATAATTATACAGAGTGTACCGTACAACCCGTAAACTTGCAGCTAACAACTTGAAGCTAAAAATTATAGTGGCAACTTTTAACAAGTAAATAATCACTTAACAATTCTATAAGTGCAACTTCAAAAACTTGCAGCTCAATATTTATTTTATAAAAACTTGTAAATTCTTTTTTTTTTTAACTTTGGAATTTTAGAATTTAATAGTTAAATATTTATTCAACCATTAATAGGATGTTTGCATAAAAATCAAGCAAAGTACAGTACACTTTAAACGCTGTAATATAATAGTTTTATTTAATTTATAATGTTTCATTGAAACTATACTTTAAACACTTTAGTTGCACAGTAATTTATTAAACAACAAAACTTATGCATTTGCACGATCATTTTTTTTACTACCGTATTAAATATTAGTTTTTGTTTTTGCTTTTTTTTTTGGGGGGGGGGGGGGGGGGAAATATTTTTCCGAATGATCGAAAACTAGTGATTTTTTTTTTAAATATTAGTTTATACATTTTTTATTTAGTAAAATAGAGGGGGTATTTTTTATGTAAAAAAAAAAATACCTTTATTGTTTACATTGAAGTTGAGTTTATAAGTCGCTGAAAAATGTATAATAACATTTTTTAAGCTCATAAAAACAGTTTTTATTTACCTTAAATTTTTTTCATACACTCGTTACACATTTTTATACGTCTGCTTTCAATTTTTTTTTCTCCTACTTTACTCTAATTAAATAATGTTTATAAGCCACTTAAAAATATCTAATTCCTAGTCTTAATTCCTTCCCCCCTCAAAAAAAAAACCATATTTTAAAACAAAATATACACGGTGTACGGAAAAAAAGGGAACCCATCTGAATTAGTAATCTAAATATATTTTATTTGCACATAAAAGTTTTTTTACTATTGTGCTATTCTGTATCCTTTTCCGGTCTCAACACAAGCATCATACTCACACACTATGCCCCCACCCTCGCTGCACAACAGCTTCATCGAGTTTGTCTCATGTCTCTATCATACGTTGCCACTACATAGACTTAGATTAGGAGGCTGCAAAATATGGGGTGTGATGCAAGAAAAGTTATACCAGACAAAAGTACTAGATGAAAGTGCAGGTATGCGGGGGAGGCAGGGAGAGTGTGAATGCAGCTGTTGTGTAGTGAGGTGTGGGTATAATGCTTGTGTTGAGACCGGAAGAGCATAACTTACACACAGAATAGAACAATTAAATATTAAAAAAGTTTTTTTACAAGCCTCAATAAAATATTTCGATTACTAATATGATTTAACAGTGATTCAGTTGGGTAATTTTTTTTCTTGAACACCGTGTATATGTCGTGTCGTAAGTACTAGGCGAGTGGAAAATCCAGAACGAAATTCCTCTCTACTATAATACGTGCAATTCGAAAACTAAACAAAACAAAAAAAATAAAATTAATCAACGAGACATCAATTCGATATAATTCTCTTCTCGATTATCTCTCTCCTTCTCTCTCTCTCTTTCGAATAGGTAAAACGAAGAGAAAAGGAGAGGTGGGGGGGGGGGGGGGAAGCGGTTATCATTAGTGAAACCCAGAATGAATCAGTGCTAACCTACTTTTCGAGCTACATATCAAAAGCAATTTGCAGCAGCAGAAAGTCGTCGTCGTCGGCGCCATCAGCCATATTCACATGAAGTGTGTTCCACACCCAAAAGCAAAAAGAAAAACAAAAAAAAATAAAATTTTATTTATCTTTTTTTATTTCAATATTCACCTTCAAAAAATGAAAACCACTTCCCACTCTCCTCCATTCATTTCATTTCATTTCTTGCTCCATCTTAACTCCGAGTTCTCCTCTATCAATTAAGTCCCGCCCACTTTCTTCCAAAATGTATGGCACGTCAGCGATTGACCAAACATCTCTGACGTCACAATTCCGCCTATTTTTTTTTTTTTTTTCACATCAATTTTCTTTTAAAGAGAAGAATATTTTTTTTTATGGTAGTTTTAACACACACTTTATTATATATTTTTTTTTCTCTAATCTCCAAATATGGCCACGGGGGGGTTTTGATGGTCCACGCTGCTGGGGGAGGAGATATTATTTATATAAATGCGGATGAAATTTGAGTGTGGGAATCATTTATCATTTCGATTTTCGTTTGGATTACACGTTCAAGATGAAGATTTGCATCTTTGTCGGCTTTTTATTCGCAGGTAAACAAAAAATATATTTTTTTTTATTAATTATTATTTAATATCGATATAATTTAATACTATTTTTTTAAAGTTTTATTTATTATTATTTTTTTTAATGAATTAATATTGCATTTTTAATGAAAACATTTTACTCAAATTTAATGTCGTTGAATCTGATAGGTTTCGTTACAAATAAACGACATTAAATGTTAAAACTAGATGTTTCACTATTTAAATATTATGCATTTACAAATCAATCGATATTATAATGATAACAGGTGTGAAATTTGGTTTTCTATTGAGGTATTTAAGTTTGTAAATTTTTTTTTAAATTTAAAATTAACGAGAGGGAAAAAAAATTATATTTATTGTCGTTAAAGGCCAAGTTATGAATAAGGGAATTAAAGACATTAATTTTGGGTGAATCAAAATTAGCTGTTTTTCTTATTCAAAAAAATTTTTTTTTATTAAAATGCGATTTATTTATTGACTATTATTATTTTATTTTCAATTAATAGTGTGTTTTTTTTTTTTTTTTTTGAAATTTAAACAGTTTACTTAGAATTAACGTCGCCGATTCTGATAGACATATTGGAAAATAAACGACATTAAGTTTTAAAACGCTTTTTTTTTACTATTTAGACAGTATGCATTTGCGATTAATTCGATAGAATATTTACATAGAAATGTGGAGGTTGTAATATACTCATAACGTTAATTTACTATTACGTTATTTTTTTTAAAAAATTTTAAATTGATGATTAGAAAAAAATTGTATTTACTGTCGCCAAATGCCTATTCAAGAAACATATAAAAACGACATTAATTATGAGTAAATCGAAATCAGCTGTTTTTTATCAATTTTTTTTTTTTTTTAACATAAGAAAAATTATAAATGATTACGTAAAATATTATTTTATCTAGATTTTAATAAGATTTTTTTTTCTCGAGTGTGGAGCAATTAATTTTTTTTTTAAAAAAAAGTTTAAATTATAAATGCTGTACATAATACTCATAATGAAATTATTCTAAATACTCGTAAGAATATTTCGTTCGCCCAATTATTAAGAAAGACAATTCGCGATCTTAGAAAGATAAAAATAATCACAGATGGCATAATTATTTTTATTTACAGTACTTTTAAATTAGCATTAACATTCGTGAACAATACAAGGGGGAAAATATCCAACAACAAAAATTATTAATTCCTAAAACGACATTGTGATCAATTTAATATTATTATTATTATTTTTTTGGTTTAAGAAATAATTGCACTAATTGTAATTAAAAGTAATTTTTTATAATAACAAATTATTTGTACGAAGAAAAAAAAAATGACACATGATTTTAATTGAGGTAAACATTGAATCAAAGACAATAATTTTAATCATTTAATTACTAAATAATGTGAATTGTTATTTTTATTGTGTACCAAAAAAAAGCAATCAACAACTAATTTGAATAATAATTTTATTTATTTAATAAGATAATGTTTTAATTATTATCATTAACCCTGGCTTTCGGAAAGCCAGTTTTTTATTTGAAAATCAAAATAATGTAAACAAATTGATTTCCACTAATTGTGTGATTCATTTAATCTTTATTTATAATCTAATTATTATAAATTTGCATACATTACTTCTTCTCTAATTTTATTTAAAAATATAAAAAAAATCGTGTTGATAATGCTTAATCATTGCACTAAACCGTTTCTTCAACTGTAATACATATAATTAACGGAGTGAATCATTCAATCGATAGAACTTTTTCCCTAAAATTCTAATTATCATCAAATGTGCATAGTAATTAATCAATTTAACTTAATTTATTATTCGTGTGGTGAGCTGGTAATTTGCGGTAGCTGCTGATCGATGACATCACCGCCATTAATCTAGGGCGTATTTAATTAATTCAACTTCCTCCTCCTCATTTTTTCTTATTTATCTCTCGATTAGGTTTGGTGCTGGGGCTGATGGCGGCTGACATTGAGACGAGCAGCGCGGCCGGTGACGTCAGTAGCGTCACTGTGGGCAGTAATAGTAGTAGCAACGCCACCAGCGGGGGCGCAGAGGGGGCGGAGGTGAAGGACAGCGTGAACCGCACCTTGGCCAACGTGACGGTCAGTGACAACGACGAGAAAGATGACGCCGAGGTAACAGTCAGCGACGATAAAGATGATTCCAACGTAACTGTTAGTGACGATAAAATCAATGACGATAAGGTCGATTCGAACGTGACGAGCAGTGACGATAAGGTTGACGTAAAGGTCAGTGACGATGCTTCGAACGTAACGTCGTCGTCGGAGAAGAACGAAACTCACCACGAATCTGAAAAGGTAATTGAGACCCTGAAACGTGACATTTCACATACTCATTGTTTTTTTTTTTAATGTCTTTTTGTGAGAATTTGAAATATAAATAATTAAAATTTTTATTTTATTTATTTAATTGGTGAGGTGTGGGAAGAAGAGGTGTGAGAAATGGGCGAGGTTTAAAATTAAAACGCTATTGACATTTTTTTTTTTTTGTGTGTGGTTTTTTTTTTTTTTGAGTGGGAATTTTTTTTTTTATTTATTTTTGGATGTGTTAAGAGGTTTTTGGCAATTTTGTGGGTTTTATGTTTAAATATTTGTTTATTTATGGATATAAAAGGAAAAGGTGAATTTAGATTTTATTTTTATTCTCCCCAAATTACAACATATTTTTGTGAAGTTTTATATTCATTTGAATTTTTATTGATTTATGTTTTAGGTGTTTTTATTATTTTCTGTACCACATATAAAAAAAAAACGTTTTACGGTAGCGGTCAAGGCACATATTATTTATTTATTTTTTGAAGGTTTTATTTAAATCAGCTTTCGTTTTGATGACAAATTTTAAGGTTTTTTTTTTTTTAAAAAAAAAAAAGTTAATTAAAAGTCAATTAATTTTCCGATTTGGTTGAAATTTTAATGTTTTGATGTGGTTTTTAGTTTTAAAAAAATATTTTTGATTAGATTCTATTTTTTTTTTTTTTTGATCTGGTTCAAAGTTTAATTTTTTTTTTTTTGATATAGGTGTTAACTCTAAAATTTTTTACACTTCATATTAAGTTTTATTTTAATGTGGTTTTAGTTTTAGCTATAATTTTTTTTTTTGATTTAGTTTAAAATCAGTTCTGATTTTATGTCTTTTGGTTTAAGTATTTGATGGTTTTATTTGATTTCGATTTTATAGATATTTTTATTGGATTATAGTTTTGGTTGTTCAGATCTGGTCTTAATTTTTTTTTTTAATTTGGTTTTAATTTTTTTTTAAATTTGGTTTTAATTTTCTTTTTTTTAATTTGGTTTTAATTTTTTTTTTTTTTAATTTGGTTTTAATTTTGTTTTAATTTGGTTTTAATTTAGTTTTAATTTTTTTTTTTAATTTGGTTTTAATTTTTTGTTGATCAGGTTTTATTTTTTTATTTTGACTTGGTTAGACTCTTTATTACTAGTATCATGTATTTAATTTGGTTTTAGTTTACTAATTATTACGTTTACCACTTAAACAGACGGATAAACGTCACGCCGTTTACGGAACGTACTACGTCAACGCTCCCCAACCGCAACAACAACAGTTTCAACGCTTCGAACAAGATACCGGGTACGAAGTTAGTCATAACCGAGGCTACGCCGACACCATCCCCGGCGTCGAAGGAAAAGACTACCCCATCTTCTCCGCCGTCCCTCCCACTTCCTTTTCCTGCTCCGGAAGAGACTTGGGTTTATACGGTGACGTGGAAGCTCGTTGCCAAGTGTGGCACAACTGCCAAGTAGGCGGCCACAAGGACTCTTTCCTGTGCCCCAACGGAACCCTCTTCAACCAACAGGTCTTGGTCTGCGATTGGTATTACAACGTCGAGTGCGAGACCACGCCCTCTTACTACGGAGTCAACGCTCAGCTCATCCAACAACAACAGAGCTACGCCGGATACCAGGCCTATCCGCAACAGATCAGCCGATACCAAGCTTCTTCCGCCGGCAACAACGGCTACTACTACAACTCTCAAAAGCCATTCTACGTTCAAACAACCACATACCCAACCGGATACTACTTCAATACCGGGACTGGAGCCGCTTACACAGCCAGCGGCGGCGCGAGTGGAGCATCTTACGCCGGAAACGCAGCTGTAAACAGCGTGAATACGCAAGGAGGTGGAGCTTACAGCGCCGGGAGTGGAGCCGTGAATACGCAAGGAGGTGGATCATATAGCTCCGGAGGTGGATCTTATGCCGCTGGAAGTGGAGCTGCTTACGGTTCTTCGGCCGCCGCTGCTGCTGCAGCTGGAACTTCTTTCGTCTCCAGCACGAATAATTTAAATTCCGGAAGCGGAAGTGGATACTATTATCGTCCGAGTTATCAGAGCACTTTTGGAAGCGGTAGTAGTTTAGGCGGCTACGGATACACCGTGTCCGGTCAAGCGCAAACTCCCGGTTACGTCACCATGCGTTACGACATTCCAGGCGGTCAGTACGCTAGCGGTCAATTGTCCGGTTCCCAAGCTACGTCAGGAAACGCCGGATTTCAATATTCATATTCCACCGGTCAACTACCGGGTTCTTTAGCCGTACCTACTCCTTCCAACACTCTGCAACAGGTGTCGCAAGCGAACCGAGTGAGATACACGCAGCGACTGCAGCAGACTGACGCCAATGGCGACCGACCGGATCATCCCAACTACAACGAAAAATCAGGTTACAACTACAGAGCGCCTCAAAGTTTCGTTCCTACCGCCACCATCCGGAATATCGCCGCCCCTCCACCCGTCGTCACTCAACGCGTTGAGACCATTCGCGTGGTACAACCGCAGATTTCAGTACCTATTCAACCCATTAGACCTTTAGCTCCGATTAAAGAAACGATCGATCATCCGAACGCTAATGAAAAATCCGGTTATAATCAGCCACGAGTTCCGGTTGCTGGAGCAACCGTCGGCTCGCAGAAAATAACCACCAATTACGCTTTCAACTCTTACAACGCTCCAGCTCCAGCGGTGAAGCAAACAACAACCACGTACACCGCTGCCACGCAAAACGCAGGCAGCAGCAGCGGCGGCTACTCCAGCTACAACGCCGCGTCGCAAAACGCAGGAAGTAGCGGTTACTCTAGCTACAACGCAGCCGCCGTTCAACCCGCAGTTGTGAAGCAAACCACGTACGCAGCAGCCACTTCACAAAGCTCCGGAAACGCCGGGTACGCCAGCTATAATTCCGCTCAGAGAAACGCTCAAACCAATTATCAGTTTTCGACGTATCAAGGAAATCAAAGTCCTCAATATCCGGTAATTCAAGGCGCTTCCGGAGCTCAGTTTTCGAGCTCCGGCGCTCAAAGCGGAAACTCCGGTTACTCTTATTCCAATTATAACCGAGTATCCGAAGCCGTTCATCCCAACGCTAACGAAAAGTCTGGCTACGTTCAACAAAAAGTTACTGTGACGGTTCCAGTCGCTCAGCCTCTTCCCGTCGCTCAACCACTTCCTCTTCCGGTGATTAGGCCAAAAGTAGCTCCCAGCACATCGCGTGGAAGCGCCAGACATTCTTCTTATTCATTCTCCACCTACAACGCTGACCATCCCAATATCAATGAGAAGTCCAGCAACAGGATCTCGCTCCCGGTCATCGCCACCACTTATCGCCCCGCGGTTCGTCCACCTATTCAAGTGGTCACCGATCCCATTGACCACCCCAATTACAGGGAGAAGTCCGGCTACAACCCACGCCCCTACATCGGCGCTCCTATTCCTACTCCCAGACCCACCTACACTCGACTGGAACCACCGACCGTTCAAGTGGACTGCGCGGGGTACACCACTTGCCGCCCTGGCTCCAACGCCGTTAAGGTGCAGTACGTCCCGGAGCGACAGGAAATCTACGCTAACTTCGGCCAGCGCATCGAAGCCGCCGGAGTTCAAGCCGGAGCCACATCTGGTTCGATGGCAGCTTCCGATCGTTCAGCCGCGCCTGCGCAAGGAGATAACTCCTACTATTAAAAAATAAATTAAAAAAAGTCAGGTTTAGATTTTGGATCATAAAACCCGAGGGATTTAACTCGGCCGAGTAAAATATATTTTCATTAGATCGAGTCACAAAAAAAAAAATGCTTTTCCAAAGTTTACTCGGTGTAGTAAAACAATTTTTTTTTTAAATTTTATTTTGATCTTTACTTAACCGAGTCGAAAGAAAATACTAGATCGAGAGAGAATTTTAGTTTACTCTACCAAATGATTACGTTTTGTCGCGCTGCTTTAATTGTATAATTTATTATCAAAAATAAATAAACTGTGTTTTTTTTTTTTTTCTATAAAAAAAATATTACCTATTAATTTTATATTTCGACCGAGTAGAATTAAATTTACTCGACTAAACTAATAATTCTTAATTTGAATTTTTTTAGTATTAATTTGTCAAAATTAATCAATCAGAAAACTCAAATAATTTAACTCCATAAATTATGTTATTCGGTCGAGTAAATCATGAACTAGTTAGTCGATCGAATTGAAATTCCATACTTTTGGACGAGTAAATAATAGCATTAAAAAAAATATTTTTTACTCGGTCGAATAAACTTTAAAAAAAAAAAAAAAAAGCTTTAAACTCGACCGAGTGAATATGATTTTATTCGACCGAGTGACGTCGGTTTTTATGATCCAAACTCTGAAAAAAAAAAAAAAAGAGAAAATCTTAATAATTATTTTTTTAAAAGAGAAAAAAAAAAAAAACTATGAACACAAAAAAAATATTAAATAATTAAAATATTGACTATAAAAATGTAATAATAATAATTTTATACTGTATAAGAAAATAAAAAGTGGGCAATTGAGGTGAAGGTAATTTTGAGTCTGGGTGGGTTTCGAATTCCCCCACGTGGGTTGTACGTGTACGTTAAGCATTATTGCACTTTATCTTTTATTATTATTTTCTCAGAGAGAGAGAGAAGAGATGAATAAAAATATTTGTATTTATTAATATTCGTTTTCGATGCTTCACATTCGATGGCATATCAAACGATGTCACGGCCTTCGCCTAGTCACGTGGCCGCCTCAATGCAAAAAAAAACCTCAGCAACGCCTGTACTTGTATTGTGGAAATAAAACATTTAAATCTTCCAGATGGAGATAGTGACGTCATCGCTTTGGGTGGTCATCACTCTGCCTGATCGAGTGAGAAAAAGTGAGGGTGAGTTATGAGCTAGATAAGAAAAAAAAAGAAATATATAAATGAATTGAGGTCAGGTGGAGAAATATTTGTAAGGAAAGTCGGGCGAAATGTGTCAAGTGCTTGCTACTCGTGCTTTTTGTAGTTATAGGGTGTGTGTTACATAACAGCAGACGAATTATTATGAAAACGCTAATTAGGTAATTATCATATTATTATTATGAAAGTTTATACGGTATTAAAAAGTTTCAATGAGGGATTGTTTAAGAGAGGAACTGAGGTAAAATTACAGTAATCTCATCAAATTTGCTCATATCTTAAATTTTTATAAAGTAATTTATTTAAAATAATTTTTATTTAAAGAGTATTTTTTTTATTTTTTATTTTCTGTGTCTTAAATTTTGTTTTAAAAAGTGAGAAAATAAATAATAAAAATAAAGTTGACGTTGTTTATGAACGCTCCTTCTTTTTCCTCCACGTAATGCGCCATCTACCGGTAGTTTGAAATGGCTGCAACTCAAAATAGTAATTCGTCAAAAACAGAAAAATCATAATTTAAAAATTTAGGAATTAGATAAATTATTTAATTATTACTAATAAATTAAGCGTTAAATAATAACAATAATTAATTGTTTACATAACTTAAATTAAGAATTTAAGATTGGAAAATTATTGCGATAAGGTAATAATCGATCGATATCGTATAGAAATCGATTATTCTTCAATTCGTTTTGTGGTAAATGAAAGACAGTCGATGAAACATTCAGGTGTTTAACAGGTAATTATAATAATTAATATTACGTAAATTATAGTTAATAAAATGTATTTAGACACTACCTCGTACAAGCTATGTAGATACTTAAACTATTTTTATATTAATTATAGTGTTGAAAGGAAAATCGTGGTCGTCGCATGTTTGAAGAACGAAGATCAACTCACACACACACAATGTCTGAAAACTCAACGTGATTTTTGTATTTATATTATTATTAACAAGTAAGCAGTGTTATAACTTATGATATTTGTATATAGAGTAATTGTTTGATTTCTTTTTATCTATTTCTCGTCGCCAGATGGATATAGACAAGCAAAAGAAGAAAGTTGCTCTACCCAACTCACAGAATGAAAACTATTTCGCGAACAAGTCTACGAAGGTTGGAAATGGAAGTACTAGCAATAAGCATTTGAAATGTAAATCGTTGTACGAATATCTGCGAGAATTATCCGGAGCCATATTAGAACATTTGTACGAACATCCCTACGTTTGTTTAACAGTTTTCAGGTTAGTTATTTTTGAAAGTTGTTTTTTTTTTTCACCTGTTCCATATAGTTTGTAATTTTATTTTTCATCTAGAGAAATGCCCGAGTTAGCCAGACATTTCATTTTGTTAATGTTAAACGTGGAGCAGCCGATTCCTCAAGCTGTGGTCGTTTCGTGGGTCAAACCAGCGTTAATCAAGTACCGTCATAATTTATGTTTATTAATTGATTTGAATGTAGACTATAATAATATTTTGCTTTATTTATCAGAGACCAAAGTCAAGCTACGAACACGTTGAAAGAGCTTCGCATTTGGCTGGAGTCGAGCATTCCTGGAGGACTCGTGGGATGGATTATAAATCCAGTCTTTCGAAAAAGTCTCAGGACGTGTTTAGTCGGAGGGTAACAATACATCAACTACCAAATCTTATCTATAACGCTTTCAATTTTTAAATGCAGCTTTTAAGTTTTTTGCTTGTGGTTTGTGGGAATAATTATTAGCTGCTTGTTTTCATTCGTAAATTTTGCTCGCTCACAACAAGCGGCGAACCTCGAAATGTTCACACATCGTTTTCACTTTTGTATACCTTATCTTTTGAATTTGTATTAAGTTAAAAAAAAAAGATGAAGATACGTACATTGAATTTGGCGTTCTGTTACTTTCTATTTAAAAAAAGGTGAAAAGCAGATACGTGAACGTTTCGAGAAGCGATCGTTGCACAGGCCACTCGCTGACAAGAACTTTTGAAGTGTAAAAGTTAATACTTTAGAGCTTAAGCTAATCGTTTTACTTTCGTATGTTACTTTAATATTTACTTAAGTAGTTAATTTTGCTTTCATTTTTTTTTTAGATCACAAGTAGCGAAGCCAAATAAATTGCCGAATGAGCTGGATAAGCACACTCGAGACATTCAGTTTCTTGATAGCTATGCGATGGAACGATGGGAGGTTTGTTATTGATTTTTTTATAATTATTGACTTCGGGTAACTTTTATTTTTTTATATCAATAGTGTGTGTTGCATTTTATGGTTGGAGCTCAACCTGCCAATAAAAGGATTAGTGGAGACGCCATACGAGTGCTGCTTCACGCCGGTTTAATGAAACAGTAAGAGTATTTATTTACAATAACAGCAGTAACTGGAAACTTAAAATGTATTTTTTTTAAAAAAAACGAAATTAAAGAGATGAATCGGAATCGAATCCAATTATTACACCCTCCGGCTTCCAATTTCTTCTCATCGACACCGCTTCACAAGTGTGGTTCTTTATCATCAAATATCTGGAAACGCTCGAAGTATTATTTTTTGAAATTTGTTTTAAGAAAAAGTTAATAACGTTTTTTTTTTCTCTCTCTTGGATTTTTTTGTTAGACTAGAAAATTCGATTTGGTCGAATGTTTGGCGTTTCTTTTTCAACTTAGTTTACTCACTCTAGGACAAGTAAGTTGTTGTTGTTATTATTTTGTGTGTAAATGATCTCAATTAAGAAGACTTTGAAATAGGATTACAGCACCGAAGGCACGAGCGACGCCGTTCAAGAGTTCCTACAGCATTTACGAGAATTCGGTTTAGTTTATCAAAGAAAAGTGAGTTTAAAACGTTTTTGTTTCTAAATTATTATTCTCGTCGCCTGAAAACAGAAGATGAAGGACATAATAAGTTGAAGAAAGCTTTTACATTCTGTCGCTGTCGATTATTGTTTTTTCGCTTTTTACCATTTATATATTCATAACTTACCGTTTAAATACCAACTGCTCAATGCTAATCAAACCCTCAAATGTTGAGACGTAATATAATTTTTTGTTTACTTTTTAGCGTTCTTGTGGGCGATATTATCCCACTCGTTTGGCTACCGGTCTGGCATCGGGAACGCACAAAGAAAAAATCGATTTTAACAGAAACGGATATATTGTTGTTGAAACTAATTACCGGCTTTACGCGTACACAAGTACAGTATTTAAAAATTAGATAAGGTTAATGTTTTTTTTAAAAAAAAAATGTAACACTCGCTTATTATTGTAAAGATTCTGATTTGGAAGTGTCGTTAATAGGATTGTTCAGTGAACTGATGTACAGGTAAAATATGTGCAAAATTAAGTTTTTTTTTTAATGTGTGTTAATAATAATCGCGTGATGTTTTGGCTAAAAATTTAGGTTTCCCAATTTGATTGTTGCAGTGATTACGCGGGACAGTGTGAGGCAAGCTCTTCAAAGTGGAATCACGGCCGAACAAATAATCACGTTTTTGAGGGTTCACGCTCATCCCGAGCCCAAAAAAATGGTTCGAATTTATTTTTTATTCTTCATTGTGCTTTTGAAATAAAATTTGATAAAAGTTTTCACTTTCAGAACGTATCAATTCCACCCACCGTCACCGACCAGATTAAACTGTGGGAGTTGGAGAGAGACCGGTTCACCTTCACCGAAGGTGTTCTTTACGACCAATTTATTACCGTGCAGGACTTTGAAACTCTTCGCAACTACGCCAGAGTAATTCTAATCTAATGCCGGGTACTTTTAGAATAAATTAATAAACTTTTATTTATTAATATTATAGGATTTGGACGTTTTAATTTGGGACAATCCAGCGAATCGTGTGGTGGTGGTCAGTCGATCTGGACATGATGACGTGCGCAAATTTTGGAAGAGACAAAAACAAAGCTCATAATAATACCGTAATTGTATATTTTTCAAATTAATTCTTTAATTAAAACAACTTTCCAGTTTTTTTAAAAAAAAAAAATAGGACTGAGGTGTTTGTTTATTTATTGTTTTGCGACGTAATTTGATCAATTATTAAATTTTATATCTAAAAAAATCTACATGCACTAATTGTGCTGTTGTGATGTTTTTAGAAAGTTTGTAAAAAAGTTTCCAATGTGTATATTTAATACTTTTTACGAATAAGTTTTTCTTATTGAAATTTGGGAGTTAAGTAGCTTATTATATCTTTCTCTAAGAAAATAATCTAGTTTAAAAATAGCGCTGGGTCTAAAGGGATGCCACGGTGGTCGGGCGAAAACAGTGTTTCGCTGATTGGGGCTGACCGGAGCTATTGTCAGGCTCCTCAGCGTAAAGTGGTCCTAAGTGATGCTAAATTTAATGACGGCTCAATGACAGTTGACCGTAACACAATTTAGGACCACCTAGGACCACATTTTTTTTTAAAAAAAAAATATTTAACTTTTAACTTTAAAAAATTTTTTTTAAAAAAAAATAAGTGGTCCTAGGTGGTCCTAAGTGGTGCTAAATTTAATGACGGCTCAAAGACAGTTGGTCCCGTAACATAATTTAGCACCACTTAGGACCACCTAGGACCACTTATTTTTTTTTTAAAAAAAATTTTTTTAAAGTTAAAACTTAAATAGGAGAAATAGCGTTGATCCTATATGGATCTCTGGTGGTGCAGCGAGCGAGGACGATGCATAGGACGATGAGAGTTGATGGTTCGAATCCCACCTTGGAAATTGAAA